>CAIGQV010019356.1:6817657-6932761 GCA_903798115.1 Danio jaintianensis
AGAGATGCTGCTCGCATGAAAACCGCTTCAGTGTTCTCAATTATAGTAATGCCCATTTTATTGTCAGTAACGGTAACTGCGTTGTAACGGGGGAAACAGTAATTCATTTGATTGAAAAGTAACGCTGTTTATTTATAGCGCCGTTATTCCCATCACTGAACATGAGATGTCCCATATTGCTCTGTGAATTAAATTACATTTACAAAAATTATTTTACATACACAATGTTTAAATAAAAGTGTCTACTTCAATGCTTTGAATCACTTTTGTGAAAATAAAATGACAAAAATATGGGTGAAATAATATTCCATTGTCATTCAATTCATGTTTTGGTTTTTTTATGAGGCAAAATTATTCTGACATGTACTTTTTAAAATATAGAAAAAGAATAACTGATCATATTAAAGTTGTATTATATTTTAAATGATTAAAAACGTCTTGATTATACAAATGGTTTGAAGGATATTGTCAAAGTATAAAGATTACATTTTATAATTAATTAGTCAGTATTTTGGAGCTGCTTTGTTACTTAAATATAAAGTTTTTAATATGTCATTGAATAATTCTTGTTCTTTATAAGTCTGGCAGATCTCTTTTGTATAATCTATTGTTACAATGAATGAAATCATTGTAAAAATGCATGACAGTTATTTTGTGACTTAAAAATGTACAGATTTTTTTAATCTTGTATTGTTTTTATGCTTTAAAACCCATCTTTCTTTTTTGAAGCATGTATATTTTGTATCTGTTTCTCTATAACTCCATTCTTTCATAGATTCAGTGCCTAAAACTTTGCTAGCCTCCCCAAAATGCCAAGAATCCAGTCGTTAGTTCCTCCTCAAAAGTGCTCATTGTGGCTCAAGGGGAATTTGTAAACGCGACTTTGTTTCCCAGCAAACCATTTTTTTTTTTAAAACCTGCCCACTTTGACTCTTAGAAATTGTGTAAAGTCAGCCAATAACTTGAGGGCAAAAGGTTTCGAGAACATCTTGCCAATTTTGTGTGCAATATCCATCAGACAGCGCCTGAAGGTGCATTCAGTTTATAAATCGCTGAAGTTCAAGCTCCAGAGGTCGCTAGAGGTCATCTCACACTGAAAATGCTTTTAGTGGATCGTTTGCTCCAAATGCATTTTTAAAAGATAATGTTTTTTCTTCATTTTTAGTTTGGTTTTAAAGGAACACTCCACTTTTTTGGAAAATAGGCTCATTTTTGGTAAATAGGCTCATGAAGTTTTCCGTTTTAGAGTCCATTCAGCCGATCTCCAGGTCTGATGAGAGCACTTTTAGCTTAGCTTAGCATAAATCATTGAATCGGATTAGACCGTTAGCATCTAGTTAAAAAATTATTTTATAAACTTTATAAACAAAGAGTTTATATAATATTCATTCATTTTCCTTCGGCTAAGTCCCTTTATTCATTATGGGTCACCACAGAGGAATGAACCGCCAACTTATCCAGCATATGTTTTACACAGCGGATGCCCTTCCAGCTGCAACCCAGTACTGGGAAACACCCATACACACTCATCCGCACACATACACTGGATTCTAAAATGGTAAAACTCAACAGTCTAACTCTATGGGTGTTGTAATGGGAGTTGCTAATAAAGAACTTTTATTTTTAAGAATGCATGTTAGACCCAAAACCTCTAGACAAAATCACATTCATGCTCTTGTTGTCCCATTAACTTCAGTGCCACCTCAAGCTAAATTCAATGTAATGATAAAGTACTCAGTCGAGCTGGATGTATCATCATCAGCTCATAAAGCGAAACAATAAAAATGAATGCATGCCTTCAGATAGACATTCATCCAGACTGGCATGGAGGAACAGCCTGTGTGCCAAATGGCAGGGGACTTTTAATTGATTTAGGATCGGCTGATAAAAGCCACACGAGCTGAGAGCAGTCGATGTGATGTGAAATAATGCGTTTGAAGTGAGTCGCTGGTTTAAGTCAAATTACAGGCCAGTGGAGGGAAGCAGATAAAACCGAAGCGCTCTCTCTGTGTGTGTGTGTGTGTGTGTGTGTGTGTGTGTGTGTGTGTGTGTGTCATTGAGCTGCAGTCTGCATTGACTCCCATACACACCTGTGGCTTTTTCTGCCTCTTGTACTGCATGCTAACTAATCCATTCCATCTCAGCTAGAACGATCAATGATGCTGAGCATTTCTAATTTAATCCTCTCATGACAAAATGTGCCAAATGTGTCTGATCTGATTGCGCTGAGTTGTTAATGATTCTGGTTTAGATCTGAGGAGTTTTTTTGTTGTTGTTGTTTGTTCACAGGAAGCAAGATGGCAGAATCCCGCGAATATCTGACCCGTTAGAACGTCCTGGTCGGGTCAAGTCCTTACCGCCATTACCTGCTCAGACTCTACTAAAGGTTTGACAGAGTTTAACATTTTACTCCTCTTTCCTCTAATCCGGTTAAATTCCAGCAGGGCCTTGGGTTCAGTCGGAGAAGTGGCATGAATATCAAACGACTGCCTTCTCTCATTTATTTCTTCCTGCTGTCTACCTGTCTTTTCACTTTTTCATGCAGCATCTATTATAAATAGATGAGCTTCTTGTTGTGTGTGCATATGGCATAGTGTACAGTATATCCCACACTGTAAAAAGTGATTGGATGACTTTATTTAAAGTGAGTAAATTAGTTGCAAGTAAACTTAACAGTTACAGGGGCAACACGGTGGTACAGTGGGTAGCGCTGTCACCTCACAGCAAGAAAGTCACTGGTTCGAGCTCTGGCTGGGTCAGTTGGCATTTCTATGTGGAGGTTGCATGTTCTCCCCGTATTGGCATGGGTTTCCTGCCGGTGCTTCGGTTTCCCCCACAGTCCAAATACATGTGCTGTAGGTGAATTGGCTAAGCTAAATTGTCCGTAGTGTATGAGTGTATGTCCTGGTCCTCTAGATTGGGGGGTGAGCGTTGGGCTAACATGGTGCGGCTAAATATCAACTTCGATATAAATGGCCCTGGGAGTAAGTAAATAACAGTTCCAGGTTACAAGAGATTTACTCACATTTTTAGGTAAAGTCAGTTTATCACTTTTAAGGCAACAGGTTTACCTACTTAAGTCAAGTAACTAATTGCTTTTTACAGTGCATTTACTTTTTAATATTATCATTCTGTTATTTCAGTGGAGGGTTTGATTTGTGGAGTGCTACCAAAAAATAAAAGAGGGTAAATCTGCCATCAGATTATTAATTAACTCTGCTGTTCAAAACTTTGGCGTCTTTTTAGATTTATTTTTGATAAATTAATACTTTAGTTCAGCATGGATGGATTTAACTGATCAAATATGATAGTGAAGTCCTCTATAATGATTCTGTCTTTGCTATGACAGGAATAAATACGTTTTTAAAATACAATCAAACAACAACAAAAATCTGTTACTTTTCATTTTATTTTCAAAGATCTTTGTTTAAGACCCTAAAAAACAGCATTTTTGTGTAAATGATTGTAAATGTCTTGTAAATGCTAAAGTGCTACAACTTAAACATTGTACATTCATTGGTAACACCTAACACATCACATAATAAGCACTCCAATGGCATTTTAACTTGATTGGCAAATAGATAGAGAAAGCATGGGGGAAAATATTACCATTTTAATTCACAATTTTATGAATTTACAATTGATTTCTTGGTTTTATTTTTGGCAGCACTCCTAATCCTCCAAAGAAAGAATCCTTTTGTAATCCATGCTTCGTCGGGCGAAGTGTGTCACCATGATAATTCTGTGCTAACATGCCAGAAATTTCCCCTCAAGGACCAACATCTAAGTTTAACTTCAGAAATCACACCCTGTCGAGGATTGGAAAATGCTAATTTGATCCAAAAAGAAATCAAAGCTCCTCCAGGCATCAAGATCTTCCAACAAATTTGCAAATTAAACCACTTCAATAGCTAAGGTACGTTTTAGCATTAGCTGAACCTGCCTATAATTTGAGAACTTAAGGAAGCTAAACTTCTCTGATGAACCGCAAATGGAGTCCTTTATATCTGTTGTTGAATAAGACTTCAGTTTTATTAGCCGAAGATGAACCATTGTTTCTGCCGGGACACCTATTTTCCCTCATTTAACACCCAAGTGCTTTTTTAATTGAAGCCATGTGTGTCTCTGAGCAGCTCTGAAAGCCATTAGCACAAGGGCTTCTGGGAGCCAGGAGGAGTGAAGTGTCCGTGTTTAGGGATGTCCTAGAATGATTAGTGCCTCCATGGCATTGCGAGCGGAAGAATAAGATTAGCTCAATCTAGATGGTGCTGTTAAGCATTTATGTATTTCTCTAAGTGTCTCATAATGCAGGATGCTTACGAAATCATCTTCACAGAGCCACGCTGGGTTTATAATAGCCGTGAATCTCGTTTCTGCACGATGCAAAGGGAAATTGGATTGTAAATGAGTTGCCTGATGGTGCAGTTTTTAAATCAGGGTTTATTGTCTGTGTTTTATGGACTTTGCATTATGGTTTTGTTGTGTTTTATGGCTATTAATAGAAAGCAATAATGCATGTTTTGTTGTATGCATTCAGCTGAATTCTTTTTTTAGAAATATTAGCACAGGAAAAATACTGTAATGGGTCCTTTTAATATTGCAGTTTGAGAACAAATAGAGGCTTTTAAATGGCAAATACATTATTTTTTGGTGCACTTTAAAGCATTAAATGAACTCTTTGATTTCTGTCTGCTGCCTTTCATGTCACATAAATGCTAATGAAGGGAATGGAAATGTGTTGTTGATCTGCATTTTACAGGGTACAGCAATTTATGGTTTATGTAATTGATTGATTTTTAGAAAAGCCTGGCTGATGTAGCATTGCTAATTAAAACTTTGTGAGTTTCATTGATTGAAATAAAACATATATAAATATTAGATAAATGAAACTTGAATAGTTAATAGCATTTTCAGCCAAAACAAATAATTGAAGTTGAAGTATAATAAGTCAAAATTATTAGCCCCCCCCCCTTTTTTTTTTTTTACAAATATTTCCCAATGTTATGTTGTTTAACAGAGAGGAATTTTTCATAGTATTTCCTATAATATTTTTTCTTCTGGAGAAAGTCTTATTTGTTTTATTTCGGCTAGAATAAAAGCAGTTTTTAATTTTTAATCAATAATATAAGCCCCCTTAAGCAATTTATTTTTTTGTTTTAAATGTAAAAGTGGATTGCTGATATTTTTCTTTGTGTCATCAACAGTTAATGCCTGTACAGTTTCAAAAATGTTGTTAATTAAATTGATCATTTATCGTGAGCTATGGTATAAAATGTTACTATACAACTATTTCTGTACTGGGTATCAGTAGTTTTCAATTCAATTTTAAATTCAGTTTTTATCCTACATAATTTTAGAGACACATCTAAGACAAGGTTAACCTGAGTAAACCTGACAAACACTCCTCAAACTCTGAGAAATAACACATTTTTTCCCTCTGGGGATCAGACATTGCGCAGAAACCCGCCTCAGAGGAATGAAATTCTGGGTTTCCCAAACTGATTCCTTCCCGAGTCTGTAAACACCTTGATCCTGCAAACAGGAGGAAGGATAATCACAAATTCACAGGTTTTGGATGCTACATTAGATTCCCCTGAATCCCAGAGCAATAATGGCATTTTGGCAGGATGCTTTTTTTTGTAACTCTTGAATGTGAAAAACATTGCAAAACACGGAATTTAATTTCAGACAACGTTTCTCACACTATCACAGTAACTCAGCTTTGGTTGCACATCATTCACTCTCATGCCACTTTCTCATGCTGTTATAGTATTCCTGTAACACTGTGTTGGCAAATGCATTATAGTTGTGCAACATAATGGGAAATGTTATTGCCCGAAACAAGAAATGTTGTCATCTTACTGTTGTACATAATTAGTCTGATTTTAGCAACATTTCTGAAGTTCACGGTGTAACATTTTGTACATTTACAATTATATGGTATATTAAAGTAACATTTGGATATTAAAATTCTATATTAAAACCCATACACATATACATTAAAATTATATGTGGAGAAAGTTCATATCAGGGCTAAAGCACTGGAATAGCTTCATTATACTCTACTATTAGACTGATTTAGATAATGAATATTTTATAGACTTGATTTGATAATTTAGTAACCCTATAATAACCCTAACCCTATCATGCAAACCTTCACATTCATCCAGAAATGTTCAGGGTACATGTTTAGTATTTATATAATTGGTGATTTCTGCCAGTGCATTGTGGACAAAGCATTAACTGAGCAATCGAGTTATCAAAGATACATCCGGTTTTCTCATGCTGTTCTAGTATTTTTGTAATAGTGCATTGGCAAATGGGGTGTAGTTGTGCAAGGTAACAGCAGATTATATTGCCCTACAAGAACTGACATTATGTCATCTTAGCATTTCACATTCTTATTCTGGTTTTAGCAGTATTTCTGATGATCACACAGTTACAGAATAATGTTAACATTCTTAAGTTGCAATATTTGTAGGAATAGCCAGCAATACATTCTATAAGTCAAAAATTATACATTTTTATGATGCACCCAAAAAAAATTAGGTAAAGATCCTGCTCCGTGTAATTTATCTGCTGTAAAAATATAAAAACTTAATTTTTGACAACATTAAAGACTTTAATTTCCTCAATATTTCGATTTATTTTTTTTTTTTTTTAACCCTCATATTTCAGATATTCAAATAGCCCTATCGCCGCCAAATATAGTCCTATCCTAACAAATAATACATCAATGGAAAACATATTGATCCAGCTGATGATGTAAAAAGTTACCACTACGACTGGTTTTGTGATCCAGGATCACTTATCCACTTATGTTTGTAATTATATGCAGGGTGTGAATTTGATGGTGGTTTTGACCACCGTAATTAATCATCTATCCATCCTGTAGAATATCAAAACAAGATGTATTGGAGATCAACTCTTTAAAATAGTTTGTTGTAATATAATAATATTAATAATAAATATCCATTTGCACCCCATAACAGTTCAGGCTATACAGGAAAATATTCAGTCAACTCGGTGGTCTGAGACTAGCAGATCTAGCCAAACAATAAGTGTTCAAAAGATCCTTAAATAAGACAATATAAAGACAATGTAAAATAGGTGTTTGTATCTGCATATGGCCTAAATCTAAAGTAAAAGTAGATTCATAGTGTGTATTTTAATAGATGCCTATGCTTGCATGTCCAAGATTAACAGTGAAACAGTTAGCACATGGTCATCCATTTATTGGTGCAGGAATGAAAATGTATCCCCATTCTGCAAAATGTGCCATTTTATATAAAAAAGTAGAATCTTAGGCAATCAAATTTCTGTTAAAATTGCCCATCAGAGCTTACTGTAGGTCAGAATCTGCTCATTATTCCTCAAAACACTGAAAACTTACATAAGTTTGATTAACCAATGATATAAATATATGAATTTGGTTCTCTGAAACATGCATATATAAAACACACAACTAAAAAAAAGCTTGCCCCCAATGGCCAATATATAATGGTTATATGCTATATTAAATATTTGGAGAACTTACATATTAGAGCTAAAGCACTGTATTGCATAAAACTCATAAGGTCAGCCAAAGGTCTCTGATTTAGATCATGAACGTTTTAAAGACTCGCTTTACAATGCATGCAATTTGCGCAACGCATTTGCAAGCAAGTCATCAGCAAATTTTATGAGGTGCAGGTTTGACATTTTGATATTGGAGATTTCTGCTGGTGCATTTTTTTAACAAAGCATTAATTTAGCAATTATCAATCAAAGATACAAAAACAGTCATTTTTACACATCCTTTGGCTTGTAAATAATGCGGTTTGTGTGGTTTGAGTTGGCATGACATTTCTGCAGTCTCTCTCTCTCTCTCACACACACACACACACGCACACACACACACACATTCACATGTCAGTTACCAGTGATTTCCTACATTAGACGCTGTTTGTGGCACACGCGACTGCAATAAGGGAAGTTTAGGCTGATTGAGGAAGCCATCGCTCTTTTTCTTGCCTTCCGCACTGCTTTTTCTCATGAGAAGAACAGAAGGAGACTGGGCGAAAGGGTTTTCATCTTTCTTTGGCTTCAGCTGATTGGATTGACTTCATCATGGCTAGGAGTTTGTATAGGTTTCGCAGTCCTGCACTCAATGCCATGCACCACCGCAGGCGCTTCAGTGACGTGAGTAAACTTAATGTATGAAAGCTGGAGGGAAAATCAATCATGGTGAAATATATGAGCTTCTGTGTGATCATACAGACAGACCAGTGATGAGAGTATAGATGTAGTCGTAGTATAGTATACGGGTGTGATTGTGAGTTCCAGTGTTTTACTTTTGATTTGACTTTTTAAGCATTATTAACAATTATTTTAATAGATTTTGGAGAGTAATGAGAATCCTCCTGTCTGGACATGGTCTAACAGATGTTATCTTTATGTAATAGTACTTCTCAATTCAAATAATAATAATATATTGTTATTTTTCAAAAAAAATTTTTTGCATAATTCTTATGAATATTGGGGAGATATACGAAAATGTGTTGGTCACACTTTACAATACGGTTTCATTTGGTAATGTTAGTTAATGTATTTATTAACATATAATAATAATAATAATAATAATAATAATAATAATTCATTCATTCATTTTCTTTTCGGTTTAGTCCCCCCACTAATCTGGGGTTCCCACAGCGGAATGAACCGCCATAATAATAATAATAATAATAATTCCTTACATTTATATAGTGCTTTTCTGGACACTCAAAGCGCTTTACACACATTTTGGGGGGGAATCTCCTCATCCACCACCAGTGTGCAGCATCCACCTGGATGATGTGATGACAGTCATATTGCGCCAGACTGCACACCACACACCAGCTGATTGGTGGGAGGAGACAGAGTGATGAAGCCAATTATGATATGGGGATGGTTAGGAGGCCATGATGGACAGAGGCCAGTGGGCTAAGAAAAAAGTCTGGATTTTTAATGACCACAGAGAGTCAGGTTTAACGTTTCATCCGAAAGACGGCGATCACTGAGCAGTATAGAGTCCCCATCAATATACTGGGGCATTAGGACCCACACAGACCACAGGTTGAGTGCCCTCTGCTGGCCTCACTAACACCACTTCCGGCAGCAACCTAGCTTTCCCATGTGGTCTCCCATCCAGTTACTGACCAGGCGCAGCCCTGCTTAGCTTCAGTGGGCGACCATGTGAGAGTTGCAGAGAGCTAGCTGCCGGCATATACTTGTAGACCATTTATTAATCATAGTTCAACATTTACTAATGCATTATAAAGGGTCAGTCGGCATTTCTGTGTGGAGTTTGCATGTTCTCCCCGTGTTCGTGTGGGTTTCCTCCGGGTGCTCCGGTTTCCCCCACAGTCCAAAGACATGCGGTATAGGTAAATTGAATAAACTAAATTGGCTGTAGTGTATGTGTGTGCATGTGAGAGTGTATGAATAGTGTGTTTCCCAGTCCTGGGTTACAGCTGGAAGGGCATCCGCTGTGTAAAACATATGCCGGATAAGTTGGCGGTTCATTCCGCTGTGGCGACCCCTGATAAATAAAGGGACTAAGCCAAAGGAAAATGAATGAAGAATGAATTTGTTTGTTTATGTTAGTAAATGCATTAACTAATACAACCTTATTGGAAAGTGTTACCAATGTTTTTAAATGTCATTTGTACTGTGTATGTTGTTATGCAATAGTGTAATAGGATGTCTTTCTTAAGAAATAATTCTCACTTTTGTGTTGAGAA
Organism: Danio jaintianensis; assembly: GCA_903798115.1. NCBI lineage: Eukaryota > Metazoa > Chordata > Actinopteri > Cypriniformes > Danionidae > Danio > Danio jaintianensis. The sequence goes on from CAIGQV010019356.1 coordinate 6,827,419, forward strand.
ATATCAAATTCACTGCTGTATCCACTTAGTTAATTCATGTGTTTGTAAAATTGTTGCATCAGAAATGTATCATGCTCTCTCATATCATATGTGTGTTTATAAGAGCTTCTGAAAGTTTATAGGCCTGAATGTGTCCATAGTTAAAGAGAAACCCAGTTAGCTCAATATATAATTAACAGAAGAATATGTTTTTGTGCATGTGGTTTGTGTTTTGATGAATCAGCAATTCATAGAAAGACGCAGAACTGAAGTTCCACTTTCAGTACAGCATTTTTTGTACATTGAAGTCATTTAAGGTACTCTAAAGTGTGTGAGTTATGCAAGCTAAAGTATGTTTGCTTTCTTGTTAAGAAAAAATCAGTTCCTGGCAGGGATTTTATCAGCTTATCAGCATTAAACATTAAAAAAAGGTACTGCATTCTGACAAACCAGTTCTTTTTTTCTCGGATTTTCAGTATAATTCGCATGAGCAACATTCCGCTTGTAGGGTGTATGACTGCCAGGGCATTGGGACACTTTTTAAAATATAAGATCCAAAAGTGGGTTTTCACAGTGATAACAAAGAAAATATTTCATACACAAACATAAAAATTCTGGGTTATTTTAATGAAGTGTTGTGTAAAATGAGATGAGTGAGCAATAGTTGGGTTTGTCCATCTTTTACCTAGCATTGAGTTACAACATCCCAGCATTTTTGGAGTGTAGATATGCGTCTCTCAAAAGAACATTCATTCATTCATTCATTTTCTTTTCGGCTTAGTCCCTTTATTCATCAGGGGTCGCCACAGCGGAATGAACCGCCAACTTATTCAGCATATGTTTTACACAGCGGATGCCCTTCCAGCTGCAACCCATCACTGGGAAACATCCATACACACTCATTCACATACATACACTATGGACAATTTAGCTTACCCAATTCACCTTTACCACATGTCTTTGGAATTGTGGGGGAAACCGGAGCACCCGGAGAAAACCCACGCGAACACGGGGAGAACATGCAAACTCCACACAGAAAGGCCAACTGACCCAGCCGAGGCTCGAACCAGCGACCTTCTTGCTGTGAGGCGAACGTGCTACCCACTGCGCCACCATGCATTTTTTTCCTGTTGTTGTTAATGGAAGCACCATATTTTTTAAATGCCAGCAACATATCGAAGCGGTGAGTGTGTGTTTTACGTGAAGCTCTAAGCGCTTAGCATTTTTTAAAATGCTCTGACAGTCAAAATGCTCACAGCTAAGGCTTTTTTGAAGAGCGCTAGTGTTTTCAGCTGCACAAAAATGCTTTGTTGGACACACACAACTTTATTGCAAGTGTGTTATAATTGGCGTTTGTGTTGTTTTGAGGTTTCTAGGGTGTTGCTAAGTTGTTGAAATTGTGTTCTAGGTGTTTTTGACATTATTGATTGTTTTTTAGGAGCATTTAGAATGGCTGATGTGTTGATATGAGGTTGCTAGGGTGTTGCTATTGTTGCAGGGGAGTTCTAATTTTGTTCTTTGTTTATTTGAGGTTGATTTGAAGTTAGGATATAACTGGCTGATGTGTTGCTAGGGTGAGGTTGCTAGGGTGTTGCTAAGTTGCAGTATTGTTTTAAGTGACTTTTGTGTTCATTTTTTATTGATGGTGAGGGTGTTGCTGTACGGTGTTAGGGGTGTTGTGATACTAATAATGGGGCAAGTAAAAAAAAACATATTATTTTCATTATATATGACTAGATACGTTTCTTTAGCATGGTTTTTCTTGTTTTATCTTCTTGGAGCCACAAAGAAAGTGTAGCTAACGTCAAACTATACATTGGCTTAAAGGCATAGTTCACCCAAAAATGAAAATTCTGCCATCCCTTTCTCAACTTTGGCTTTTTCAAAACCTATTTGAGTTTCGTTCTTCTGTTGAACACAAAAAGAAGATATTTTGAAGAATGCTGGTTTGTGGCACCCGTCAACTTCTATAGTAGAAAAAAATAATACTAGGAAAGTGAATGGGTGCTAGCTACTAACCTTTTTTCAAAATATCTTCTTGAAGGTTTAAAACCACGCAAGGGAGAATAATTAATGAGGTAACATTCATTTTTGGGTGAACTATCCCTTTAAGGGTTTGTTCAAATGCCTTACTCAAGAATGCGTATTAGCGCTAATAATTCAGTCAGTGAATTCTGAACAGCGCTCTCCTTAATTGATGTTGACTTCTTACGCTGGTTTGTTCTGAGCCGAGGACTCAATGGAATGACACCGCAGCTGTAGCTAGTCAGGTCGCATCCTTCAAGCGCACAGCTGCTCTCCACGTTAAATTTTGCTGTTTTACAGTCTTCGTTTTCCAGCGAGACGAGCTGTGTGATAGCGAGGAAGGATATCTGCTAGTGTGATTCGCTGTTGATTGTCAGATCAAGGCAGGGAGTTCCGTCCATTATTGCGAAGCCACTGTCACTGAGAGACATGCAGACTGTCATATCTCACTCTTGCTCATTATGTTCATCCTCCCTCTCTCTCTCCTTCCTTTTATCTGTTCCTCCTGATTCTCAGACATCAGATATATTTGCAATGATAGAGCGAATGCAGGTGAGAAGCCCACATTTTCATTGCTTTTCCTGACATCTCTTGCATTTAATGACTTGCAAACTTTAACTTGCAGTATGGTGACACCTTCCCCGTTTTTGCTTTAATATTACTGTTTACCTGTCGTTTATATGCTGAGGTTTGCTTTAAATGTCACTCATTCTGTATTCACTTTAACATTTAACTCTTTAATCTGTCTGTCAGCTCTTAAAAATGGAAATATAGGCTAGAAATATATTCTACGCAAGTATGCCAATATGTGGTTAATGCATTTTAATGTCTGTCACACTTAGTTATTTCTTCATGATGTGAAGCATCTTAAGATGTTGATCTTAATTTTATTACCAGGTCTTAAAATAACATAAAATATAATAAATATATATTAGTCAACATAGGCTCGTTCTGAAAACGTCCCCCTATATACGTTTCTGGAGATAGCGAATTATGTAGCCAGAAGTACGTATGGCTGCATTTCCTCTTTAAAACGAACGATACGGGGCGGTATGACGCCGTTCCTTTTCGTCTTTACCAGCTGACCGCTTACCTCGTATGGACGGCTTTCCCGCTGTTACCAATTTGTCCAGTAGCTTGCCATGTACGTCGGCGGACTTGAGACGCAGAGAGGAGTTTACCGGGGTTCGAGTCCGGTGATGAACGGTTCCAGAAAGCGGGTAAGACAAAAACAGAAGCCAAAAAATAAAATAAACAAGTAAATAACAGAGTGAGAATGTGGTAAAATCTGAAAACGTGGTAAAAATCAGGCGAATGCTTTTCTTTTTCTGGATTGCTTTTTAAATCTCTGTTGAGTTTAGGATAGTGGGTGGACGGGTCAATCAGTGCTTTTGAAAACACTATTGGTTGGGTTTAGGGAAGGAGGAGGGTGGGTCAGTCGATCGGTCAGACAGTCAGTCCACAGTGGCCTCTAGTGGATTTACGTGAGAACAGCTGGCGCGAATGGCACTTGCCAGAGAAATTTAAGATTTCAAAAAGTGTACATGGCGGCGAAAGTGGATTCGCGAAAACAAAAACTGCAAAAAAATGATGTATTTGGGCTCTCCCATAAATGTATATAGCTGTACGTTTTCAGAATGAGCCTGGGTTAATATTAATTGAACACTTTTCTTATTTGTGGTACATTTCAATTGTCTAAACTTTAAAGTTTAATTGTGAATCTTGTGTACTCTGCATACTTGTGTAGCATGTATTTCAGGCCTAATTGTGTAATATACATATAAAAAAAAAATTATATAGTGAAAATATATTTTTTATTTTTAAAAGAGATAGTTCACCCAAAATTGAACATTTGATTTCAAACCTTTAATATTTTCTTGTTGAACATAAAAGAAGATGTTTTGAAGAATGTTAGCAACATGCAATCATTGACTTCCATAGTAGGAAAAACAAATACGGTGAGTAAAGACAGAATTTTCAGTTTTGGGTTTACTGTTCCTTTAAGAAAATGTGTTATTCAATTGACGAATTCCAATTTCTGGCATTTACTAATCTGTTATTAAATGTTGTTGTTCTATGTTTTTAAAGAACTGCATGTATTAAATGTCCTTTCTTTTTTGAAAACACAGAGCAGTAGAATGGAGGAGCAACGGTGCTCTCTTCCACCTCCTCTCAAAGTAAGTGTGTGTATTTAGAGCCACACTCTCACACAAACAAGCATCAAGTGTTGCAGCCATTATGAACCGTTCTCACAGCCTCTGCCATCAGCGTTGTGTTCGTCACATGTGCACAGAAATGCACAATGTTGCTTTTATTCCCTGACAAATATTTTCACATTAACCCTCAGTCTCATAGCTTTAAAGTTCAGGGAAACTCCATTGCCTTAAAATGTTGACAATTTAATGCATCATCAGGGCGCTTTTGTTCCAAATGGTTGGCAGCATAATTATGGTACTTTTATGCTATTAAGATACCTTTTGGCAGATTATTAAGTGAATATGCAGATGCTTCCGCAGTATTCAAATGCACCTTCTGTTCAGTTTTTGCTTTCGGTCTAGTTGTTTATTGAGTTGTGTGAGCGACCCCATAGGCTGTTGTCATACACAAACTTAAAATGTAGTGCTTTATCTGTTTCCTGATTTAATGAAATACAAAATATGAATGCAAATAAAGTCTATATTTACTGCAATATCTAGAAGTCAGGGTTCCCACGGGTCATGGGATTTCTGGTATATCATGGAATACACTTTTATAAGGGGTTTAAACACACTTGTTTGGCAGCAGTGTGTGAATATAGCCAGCCTCTAATGGTAAAAATTAATTAATTTTATTTTTTATAATCACACTTCATAAAAACATTATGCAGAAACACTTTGATTGACATTCTCCCTTTGTACGTGTCAATATCTCCCTCATTAGCATATGACATTAGTCTTGTTTTTGAATCTGCCACTATGCTGACACATATGGATTTGTAGCTCCGCCCTCTTTTGAAAAGAGCACAATCTCATTTGAATTTAAAGCGAAAATTACCAAAATGGCTTAATTAGAACCAAAGCCTAAAACCGGCAGTTTCAAAGAGTTATAAAACATTATTTGTGGGCTATTTTGAGCTGAAACCTCACATAGCAACATGGCATCCGAGACTTATTTTACATGTTGTAAAAGGGGCATAATAGGTCCCCTTTAAAAGGTCTATTTAAGACATTGTAAGTTAGGGAACTTTATATATTTTTAGTCCAAGTCATGGAATACCAGGCATTTTTGTTCATCGTTTTAAGTTTTACTTCAACATTTATTCAAATGCATTTTTTGCTGTGTGTTTTTTATGACTTTGTTTCATGTGTTTTGCCTATTGTTGCATTTGAGCCTAAAATGACCTCATGATTAGTAGCAATATTTGTGGCATTTCTTGTTTTATTGCTGTGAAAACATGCGAAAATGACTTTTTCTTCATTACTTTTTTGACCTTAAGAACCATTGGTCTCTGTCATTTATAAAAAGGGAACACTAAGAGAAACAAAGAGAGAAAGCTATTACCTCTTAACCATATAAAACCTACTAATTTACATTATGTTGATAAATAAACCCAACTTTTAAAATCTCTTCAACAATATTACTAATTTTTTGAACATTTCTCATTTTAGTGATCGATACCACAAACATAGCCTTGTTCAAATAGTCTTTAGTTACATGCACATTGCCTTAATATCATACACAAATCAGGTCGTGTTTATGACTACCGGATGAGCACTTTCTATGCATAAATAATATGATGTTATTTAATATAAAACAATGCAGTTGGTGCGGAAGTAATTTGAACAGTGTCCTGGCTGGCCAAAATCTGCAGGAAATCTGTGGCAATTAAAGAATTGCAAGCTCCTCTAAATCTTGCACCATTTGCTTGAATTTGCATTAAATTCAGTGATTGCAGAAAGGTAAAATTCTGGAGCTGCCTCTTTTTCCATTCATTATAGGTCATGGAAATTCAGCATTTTAGTCAGTGAAAGTCAGGGAATTTGACATTTGGCTTAGAGTGGCAACCCTGAGAAGCACAGTATGCATTTACGGCCTGCATAAAACATGTGATTTTATGCTCTCACTGCAGGTATTGTGAATATTGTTTACACTTGAGGGTTTGTTTTGAATCATGAGGTCTGGAGCTTTGCGTTTAAGGGCTTTTACTCTTTATGCATCTACATATTTTGTTCATCTGCTTCGTAAGGTGACCTGAATGAACCTAATTTCTCCCTGTTCCTCTACAGACAGAGGAAGACTACATTCCATATCCCAGCGTCCATGAGGTTGTGCACTTGTTTGACTTTTTATGTGTGAATATGAATGTTTGTTTTGTTGCTGTTGCACTGGATGTAAATTTGTTGTTTTTTTGTTGGTGTGTTGGCAGGTATTGGGGCGCACAGGTACTTTACCGCTGATCCTGCTGCCTCAGTTTGGGGGTTACTGGATTGAAGGAACCAATCATGATTTAGGCTCCTCCTCCACACCTGAGGAACCGCCTCCTTGTCCCGCATCACAGGTTAAACTGGAGACCAACAGCATAGCCAAGATATACAGGAAAGACTTTCTGGGGAAGGTGGGATACTGAGTTCATGAATATATGTCTTTCCATCCATTCATCCATCTGTCTGTTTGTCTATCTATCCATCCAATAATCTGTGGAATGGATTTCCATCAATCCATCTGTTTATCCATCCATCCATCCGTCCATCCATATATCCATCTGTCTGTTGATCCATCCATCCAATCAGCTGTCTGTCTGTTTGTCCATTCAAACATCCATCCATCCATTCATTAGTCTGCCTGGTATTTCTTTCTGTCTATTATCCATCCATCTGTCTGTCTGTCCATTCTTCATCATCATCATCATCATCCATCAATCCATCCATCAGTCTATCAGTCTATTTATTTATCTGCTTGTCAATCCATCCATCCATCCATCCATCCATCCAACTCCAACTATCCATCCATCCACCCATCTGCATGTCCATCCATCCATCCATCCATCCAACTCCAACTATCCGTTTATTCATTTATCTGGTTGTCAATCCATCCATCCACCAATCTGTATGTCCATCCATCCATCCATCCATCCATCCATCCAACTATCAGTCCATCCATTTATCTGTTTATCCATTCATTCATCCATCTGTTTATCCATCCATCCTTCCTTCCATCTGTATGTCTTTCTATCCATCTATTCATCCATCCATCCTTCCACTACCTATATGTCTGACAATCCCTTTCTGTCTTTCACTCTGTCCTTTCATCCATCAAACTGTCCATCTCTCCATCCATCCAGCCACCCATCCATCCATCTAACCATTCCCATATTTATTTATCCATCCTTCCATTCATCTATTCATCAGTCCAAAAGCTTCAGATGGTTTATTAATGTGTGGTAATGTAAAGAATATTTGGTTTTTCATGTGGTTTTTCATGTGTTTATAACTCGTCCCACAGGAGCACTTTAATTATTACTCAGTGGACAGTGCTCTGGGACACCTGATCTTTTCCATGAAGTATGATGTGATTGGAGACCAGGAGCACCTTCGACTGCTGCTCAGGTACTTCAAGTTCAGATGGAAAATTTATTGCTTTTATGTTTCAATATTTTTTTTGTTTAGCTGTTTCTTTCAAAATATCATAGGTAATGGTTGATTTTGTCTTTATTTATACAAAATGTAAGAATTCTCAGATGAAAACCTGGTTTCTTTTTAATGTAGCTTTCTTAAATTAAATTTACAGTTATATGTCTTTTTGCTACATAATTTTTTTGAACAAAATGGATTTAAAATGATCTTAATTAACTTCTGAATGGTGCACAGTCCTGTTGCAGACACTTTTTTTTCCCGCTTTTTCACGTCCACCTCTCCAGTCACATATTCTCTCGTTGTTCATTTTCAAAGCTGGTCTGACTTAAGTGCTCAAAATATGCAGCAGGAACACAAGGGCACATCCATTCTTTATAACCACGACCCGTCTTGAAGCCCTTTAATGATGAAGACGGGAACAAGAGACTGTGTTGATGTCAGAGAGGTTGATCTATAAAGCCTCTCTTTGAAAACAGGAGCTCTTCAGGGACTCATTGAATGTTACTTGTCGGCTGAAAGATAATTGACAAGGGCAACTGTGGATACTGGGGTGAATCACATAGATACTTTTATTGATGGCTGAGCTATCATTCATTTCTCTCTCTTTATATACTGTATGTCCATGTCTTTGTCCATTCCTGCTAAATATAGCAAATACATTGATGGATTTGGCAGATGCATTTGTGACCAATTGTCCAAAGGGACCAGTTAGTTTCAGATCAGTTAGCAAAAAATGTGTTGATTATATTTGGTTTTGATTCTTGTGTCTTTTAATTCTAGGTCAAGGTTTAAAACCTACCACGATGTGATACCAATTTCTTGTCTGACTGAGTTCCCTAATGTCATCCAGATGGCGAAGGTAAGACAAAAAGAAAAGATTAAATTCAGTTATGACATATTTAAAATATTAATATTTTTACAATATTCATATCTATATTTACATGTACATTCATATTCATAGTTTGATATATGGTTTAATCTAACTTATAAATGAGGAATGTTTATAATTATAAAATAATTATAATAAATAAATAAATAATAATAATAATAATATAATTGAATCAAATAAAAACTATACAAATGTGTTAATATTTGAAAAATAGTTTTTGTTTTGTAAAAAACATTGTAAAAATATTTATATATAAATTTTATTTTGGCATTATATTTATGAATTATTTATGTTTAAAACTCATTTGTTGCCTATTTATATGTTTTTAATAAATATAAATGTATTTTGTGTATTTTGTATTAATTAATTAATCAAATCAATGTAATGATATGATATGATATGATTTTTATATTCAATATTTTTAATAATGTTTTAATTATTATATTAAATTATAGTATAATAATATCTTTTTTTAATTACATGTTCACATATATATATATATATATATATATATATATATATATAATTTATATTATTATTATTTTTGGTATGTTTAAAATAATTTTAATATAAATCATTTAAATATTTATTATTATTATTATTATTATTATTATTATTATTATTATTATTATTATTTTGTCATTACAAATGTTTTCATTTTATTCAAATTACTCATCAATTCATTAGCTGCACATATCAGAGTTTTTTGAGGAAAATCCAGAAAATTAAATGTTGCAAAAATTACTTTGAAGTTAATTTATATTTATCTCCATGAAAGCATATCTAACATGATGATTAAATAAATTTTGTATTAATATCTGTCTCCTTTTTATAATTAAGTCTTACCAAATTAACATTTTAAATAGCCTTAGACATTAGATAAAGAAAATAATTTAATTAGAAATATGTAAATTATATAAATCAAATTTTTTTGTCCTTTAGCTTGTCTGTGAAGAGGTGAATGTGGACAGATTTTATCCTGTCTTATACCCAAAGGTAAGCTGAAGCAATAGCATCAAAAGCAAATAAACAAATAATTTTCAGCCTCTGACCTTCATCTGCAACTCGTTTCAAGGCATCGAGACTCATTGTGACCTTCGATGAGCACGTCATCAGCAACAACTTCAAGTTTGGAGTCATTTACCAGAAGTTTGCCCAGGTTAGAATAACATTCAGTGTTTTTATGCTCTTCTTTTACAATACAATACAACACATTACAAACTTTATTGTCTGACTTGTATCTGAATTTTTTTTGCATAAGGGACAAAAACTAATATACATACATAAAAAAAGATTTCATTTTACACTGATCTTATTCAGCTCCAAGACAGCCTGATGTACAAATTAATGTTTTAATTTCACTTTATTAAAACTTGGGACTTTAAATCAACGGTTAGACTTTAATGGTGTAAATTCATAACACGTGACTAGGGTTTAAACCACCATGCTTTATTTATTGAACTCATCGACTCTTCTGCAGACATCAGAAGAGGAGCTGTTCGGAAACAATGAGGAAAGTCCAGCTTTTGTTGAGTTTCTGGAGTTCCTGGGAGAGAAGATTGATCTTCATGATTTTAAAGGGTACAGACGTCAATTATTTCACATGGTTCACCCAAACAGGACTTTCTGTTCAACCACACACAACGCATTTTAGAGTTTTTGTTGAGGTTTCAGTAGAAAACGTATCATATTGCATTATAATCCGCTAAAGTCTGACATCATACATCACTGTTTCTGGGTCCCATCGCGTTGTCAGATGCCAAAAGCAAACAACATAAATACATTTATATTAAAATATGTTATTTAGTGCTTTTTGGATGTAAGGGCTTCTGGCATAGGCCTAGTATAATATTTAATTTTACTTGAAAATACAAAACATTGTGTGGTATAGTTTTACAAATTTTTTGAAGGCACTTTATTTCATTTTGAATGTTAAAATCACAAAGATTTTTATTAAAAAAGTGCATTACCACATTATGTTTTTGTTGATGTAAAATATACTTTATTCTCAAATTATACCTTGTTTTTTAAAAAAATACAAATTAAAAAAGTTATATTTTTTTAGGGTGGGGGTGGTTTTCTGCACACATTGCAATATTGATGCTGAAACTATATATTGTGCAGCCCTAAATGGTATTAATAAATGCTACAGTATGCTGTAATAGTATTTGAAAATATTAAGTATTTTGAAAATCATGATTGTAAAGTTTATATATCCATGCCAAATATCAAATGGTCAGACTTGATTCATCCTTTATAATTGTTCAAATATTGGTGCCTGGGATGCAGCAAAACTCCATGATTCGGTAAAAGATTCAGTTTAATGTGTCATATTATTAAACAGCTATTGAGATTTAACAAGCAGATTGCTTTTTATGAAAACAGGTCTCTGGTTTACTGGAATATTTGAGGTTGAACAGATTAATGAAGTCATATTGTTTTTATGATATAGTTTTCGGGGTGGCCTGGATGTGACACATGGCCAGACAGGAACCGAGTCGGTGTATGTTAACTTCCACAATAAAGAGATCATGTTCCACGTGTCCACGAAACTGCCCTACACTGAAGGAGATTCACAACAGGTGAGACCTCTTTTTTTTTTCTTTTTTGAGTAAAGGTCTTTGCACACTACAGTCCAAAATTTTTGTATACGTTTTTTTTTTTGTTGCATTCAAATTCAAAACCTTGCACACAGAGTCCGATGCGTATTAATTAATCCATTGCAAAATAATTCGCAAAACAATACAAAATGGAGTCTTCAAGTAGTGAAGATAATTTTGTTGTCTTCTCCCTGCTTAACAAAAGAAAATGAAAGTGGAAATATTGGGTCCATTCCATCCTTAGATTGCAGAGAAAGGAAGCAGAGTTCCACCTTCTTATCAAAGAGCTGTGGGATTATCCCGACCTGGTCAAAGTTTACTTCAGGATGTCCGTGGCTCAATTTGATACTTTGCTAGCAATAATGGAAGCACATATTAAAAAGAATACCACCAATTTCCCTGAACCAAATGATCCTAAACAGAGACTGGCAGTTTGTCAAGCAAACACACGTGCACACACACACACCAAACTGCGCTGACAAACTAACATACAGTAAACTACAGAACATTTGAATTATATGCTTGTCATGAAGGGGTTTGTGTTGCAAGACCAAGTGGATTAGTTTCTCCGACCCCATTTTGGAGGTCACCTTTCACTTGTACGGCGGCCCTGAATTGTCAAAACACCTCTCAAAACGCCTTTTTGGATGCAAAAAAAATGGAAAAATCAAACCCAATTTGAATTAATTTTTTTATGACTGATAAAAGTTACAGAGGCAGTGTGTCAATACGATGGACACAACATGAGGTAAGTTTTTTTTTTTTTTTTCTCGAAATTTTGGATTTAGTGTGCAAAACCTTAACACTTTACAGTAAAGTATCGTTATGGCTTGTTTCCACTGAGCGGTTCGCTACAGTACGGTACTCATTTATTTCCATTTTCACTGTCAGAAGTACCAAAATAGTGAACAGTAGCGTACCACTTTTTGGGGACCTTTTCAAAAGGTTACCTAGCACAACTGTATCATACTGATATAATGGTAACAATATCAGACGCTGTCTTATGCCACAGTCAGTGTCAGTTTTTGGATATTACTGTAGCAGTTGCAGCCTCTGAGAGAAGCTTAGCCACTGCTGACCAACAGCATGCTCTGTTAATTAGAGAGCAAACCACACCGTGCAAACGACTGATCCTCAAAGCCATCTGTTATCATGAGCGTTTGCTGAGCTCAGAGAGAAAACATCACCTGCGGGTTTCAGCACAGACTGAGTGAAACAACAGCGGTCACTAAAGCACACCCTCTGCAATATGGCCCTTCACAGGCCACAGAGAACATATGGGTGCAGATTCATCACCTGCTGCTTTTAAAGTCCATCGCAGATCAAATTTGAAATATTTGAGATGTTGAATATATTAGTCCTAAGATTAACTATAAGCTATACAGTGCTTAACAAAAAACAATGAAAGAGATTTGCATTTAAAACATATAAGCATTCAAAACTTAGTTTCTCACTTCCGCCACTTCAGCTTCTCATCAGAATTCTGCCCAATCAAATGCTCTCATGTCTAAAATGTCCTGCCCCTAAAGACATTCACTTATTTATAGGAGTGTTCATATAGAGGGTTTGCCTAAAAAATTATATAGTTAAGAAAATGAATATACATTAGTCCACACAGTGTTGATTTGAACTCCTACACATTTATTAGTCATATTACGGACACATAACATGTACGCTAACTTCTGTCTACAGCAACTCAGCGTTTGAAAAAGTATTGCTCACACACAAACAAATTCATTAAACAAGCAACTAGACCATTTAAATTGAAAGCCTTTTAGAAACAATTACAATTTTCTACGTGGCACATTGTGCAATAGGGGATAATCAATTCAGACAGTGTCAATATTCTTTCCATAGGGGTGAATGTAGTCTGGTTCTGCTCTGGTTCAGAGTAGATCATATGAGCAACCCAAAATATCAAACACATTAGAATGACACAGAAAGCTGTAAAGCAGATAACACTATTAGGCAGACTCTGCATAGGCTGTGCTTGTCAGGAGTCAGATGCACTTTAGCTCAACACTCTGGCTGGCGCTGCTGGGATATTAACAAAATGCTATTGGCTGTTTTTTAAAAAGGGGAGGAGCTACTCAATATGCCCTGCCCTGTCTTCATCTTTCAGTTTAAATTTTGTCACATATTGAACAAATCTACAACTGTCAAGGCATTTCAAAGGACTTTGAATTGTTATTGTTGGAGATATGGCATGCTATAATATACTTCTAGTGCATTTTAATGGTTAAACACACCCAACATTGCTATCAAAGGCTGTGGCTGTCATGAAATCAAATGTGCTTTAGCTCAACGACTCTGACTAGCAGAGCTGCTATTGGCTGCTTTTAAAAAGGGGAGGAGATACTAAATATGCCGTTCCCTGTCTTCATGTTTGCACTAAAAGCTACGCAATTTAAGAGGCTACAGAGCCACTTGGATGGAGCTCACCTCCAATGAGGGGGAGCTTGAGATCCAGCTTCTCCTCCTATAAGCTGTTTTAATGCGTACACCTACCCTGCCCCTAACCCCAACTCCCAGGGACATCACTTGTAGAAGAAGTGCAGCAAGGAGGAGCTGGAGCTCAAGCTCTCCCTTGCTGGAGCTCAGCTCTACCCATGTGGCTCTGCAGTGAGTACCACTTGCATTTTAAGGCACTTCAATGGACTTTTAATTGCTATTGTATGATAAACGTATGTGATGCTATGTTTACTGCTAATATATTTTAAAGTAGAAAAACAGTTGCTATACTCAACATTGCTATAATAGACTGTGGCTGTTATGAATCAAATGCACTTTATAATGACTTTTCTTTGAAGCCTTTTACGAATCTTTTGTTTCGTTCCGTCATTACTATTTCGAAAATTCAATGGATCTTTGTAATAGCATAAAATCCCCATGAATCACTGAACAGTTTTCATATTTTTTATCTGATCTCAGATCAGTTTTAGATGTCTGTAGATGTTTTAGGAAGACATTTGTAAAATGAAAAGGAATGATGTTAGTTAATAGTCTTAGAGTTGTTGTTCTGTTTAGCAAAGCCTACAATGCAACAAACAACATAAGTCTTGAAAATTGATAAAAGAATGCATATTATGCAATGAGAAGATAAGAGGATAGGTTATACTTTCTATTTATTGTTTGCAGTGCGACCAATTTTAATTCATGTTTTGTAATCCAGGTTTTTGTTGCATTTACATGGTTTTGACCATTAGGTGTCCCTGTCTTGTCACATTTTGAATGCTTTGAAACGGCGAATCATTCTGTTAAGCAATTGGTTCTCTTGTTTTTCCCATCACTACTATGACTGGGAGAGCTGTGAGATAAACAAAACCCTATTGGTTGCTTTTAAAAAGAGGAGGAGCTACTCAATATTTCCTGCCCTGTCTTCAGTTGAAATTACGTCACAAATGGAACAAAGCTATGCATTTCATATTATTTCAGGGAATCTTTAATTGCTACTGTATGACACCGACATATACACCGTTAGCATACAGAGACATGCTAATGGCCTACAGACTGGCACACACAAATTTGTTTTAGCCTTAAAATGATTTGCTTCAATCTAAAAACATTGTTTTCGCTGTGATGTTTGCCAAAGGGCTGCAAACATCTTTCAGCATGTCTGATGAATTTCCTGAACACTTTGATGATGGAGACAAGCAGTTTTCTTTTGAACTGGCGAATGTCTGTGAACCAGTTTTCTGTTTTGACAGTGCTCTCTAATACGTATTTATGAGCAAGCTGTGAAGACGAGCGAATGCACTGAGGAAAGCTAATCGGATAAACCTTTGAAGCTTTATTGGAGATAAATCTGACACCCCGCTGAATGCTAATACTCTTTGTTGCAATGGTAAATTAAATATAAATTTAATTATTGTTCTTAAATTCGAGGCTTAGATATAATTGGTGTAATAAAACACAAATCGGCTGGCGGTGTGCGTACAGTATAATATTATGATACAATATTGTTGTTTTGGGGGAAATCTCACAAAAAATAAAAGGGCAGACCAAGTCGTGTTTGACCCCAAAATTTAAAAAAAATTGTAGGTTAACATTTTTTTTTTGTTTTCATTCTTTATATATTGTTTTTTTTTTTTCCTTGAGCGATTCCCCATTTATGGTGTATGGCTTGAGCAAACGTTATTGTAACTAACACTAATAGCCAATGTTTATTTTAGTTTAGCCAGCTTTAATTTAATTTAATTTAATTTTATTTAATTTTATTTAATTTTATTTTATTTTTAAATTAATTCACAAAAATATGGAGCAAAAGGTTAAAATTATTGAATTGATTAAATTGTTGTTAGATAAAAATAATAGCCAACTAATTTAAATGTAATTTAACACACATAATTATAAGAAAAACTATAAGGCAATATTAGGCATTGTGGCATGAGAATGGTGTAATATAATTTAAAGGTGCCATATCCAGCAAACTTCCCAGTAAACACATTAAATTAACAAAAGGTACAAAAAAATCATACCTTGTGCCTCTTCAGAGTGGCGCTGCATAAATTTTTAGTCTGTATATCCAGCATTTTGCATTCTGACGAGCTCTAAACAGTTGTTGCTTAGTAATGCGTGCAGAAAACAAACTTGTACAACTGGCTTAGACTTTGTTATGTCTCCTGTTTTCAAAATAAGAGTCTCACATACATGGTAAGTTTTAAAAAATTTAATAAACTTGAAAATAAGGGAGGAAAATTGTGCCCTGCGAGCAATGCAACAGTCTGTATTGTGTTCTGATTGGCTTGTTTTTCACCAGGGTTTTACACTCGGATAATTTAAATAGAAACAAGGAAACAATGGTGTTTGAGGCTCACGGTATGGTCAAACTCTTATTATTCGACTATGCCTATAGGTATATCAAGGTTTTCTTTATAGGGCATCTTTAAATCAAAGAGGTATAAAAGTACTGGTTCTTTTTTGATCACAATCATACAAATAATTTTCAAAGAGCATGGTCTATTTTAGGTTTCAGTTCAAGTTTCGGTTCTGGCCGGTCTGGTCAAAGAAGTGAATCTTAAATGGGTTGTACAGACCTTACGGGCAGCTTCCTCTTCTTACTTTTGTTTTCTTGCTCTGACTTGATTTCAGCTCCAGAGGAAGAGGCATATAGGAAATGACATTGTGGCCATTGTGTTCCAAGAAGAAAATACACCATTTGTACCTGATATGATTGCATCCAACTTCCTTCATGCTTATGTGGTGGTGCAGGTGGAGAACGCCTGCACTGATAACGTCCTCTATAAGGTAATTAATCCTGTTTCGTTCATGCACACTGAAGTCATGCATCTTTGTTATAGGAATGATTTATTTTTCCAATATAATATATGCAGGGTTACCTACAGATATGCTTTCCTGGAATCATGTGTCATAATGTGTTTTGTGTTATTGTAGGTGTCTGTAACAGCAAGAGACGATGTGCCTTTTTTTGGTCCTGCTCTGCCAGATCCGGCTGTCTTTAAAAAGGTACTTATTTTCGGTCTGCTTTTATGTCATTTGACCAGCTCCACATGACATCTTCGCTCTGTATTTCTGCAGAATTGAAAGTAAAATTGAGCTGATTGAATGATGCATTGAAGTTCAATACGTCGTTCTGTGTTCTACGTGTCACTCACCCACTGATGCCTATTAGAAGTATTTCATCTTAATAATTATGCATTCAGATCAAAACTTTTTCTACTCATGCAGTACCCTTAGATCAGTTTCAAAGTATTTAAATATTACTCAAATAAAATAATTAGTGTGGTATGGTGGCTTAGTGGTTAGCACTGTCGCTTCACAGCAAGAAAATCGCTGGTTTGAGTCCCGGCTGGGCCAGTTGGCATTTTTGTGTGGAGTTTGCATTTGTTGGCGTGGGTTTCCCCTGGGTGCTCCTGTTTCCCCCACAGTTCAAAGACATGCGCTATAGGTGAATTGGATGAACTAAATTGGCCTTAGTGTGTGTGAATGTAAGAGTGTATGGGTGTTTCCCAGTACTGGGTTGCGGCTGGAAGGGCATCCGCTGCGTAAAACATATGCCAGAGTAGTTGGTGGTTCATTCCGCTGTGGCAAACCCTGATAAATAAAGGACTAAGCTAAAGGAAAATGAATGAATGAACACAATAATTAGTTCAGATGCACCATATTCAAATAATAACTTTTAATTTCTTTAATAAGATTTTTAGCATAAAAATTAGCAACAGAAAATTATGCAAAATATTTTGTTAAATGGTAATGAGCAATATTAATAATATAGAAGTTATTTAGTTATATTATGGTTATATGAATGATAAATATTTATTCATTCATTTTCTTTTTGGCTTAGTCCCTTTATTAATCTGGGGTCGCCACAGCGGAATGAACCGCCAACTTATCCAGCATATGTTTTATGCAGCGGATGCCCTTCCAACTGCAACCCATCACTGGGAAACACCCATACACTCCCATACACTACGGACAATTTAGCTTACCCAATTCACCTATAATGCATGTTTTTGGACTGTGGGGGAAACTGGAGCACCCGGAGGAAACCCACGCCAACACGGGGAGAACATGCAAACTCCACACAGAAATGCCAACTAGCCCAGCCGAGGCTCGAACCAGCGACCTTCTTGCTGTGAGGCGACAGCGCTACCCACTGCGCCACCCCGCCGCCCTAATGATAAATATAATCAATATAAATAATCACTATAAAGAATTCTCCTGAAAATATAGTTTATCTTAGCATATTTTCTGTAAGTCACATAATTCTCAGTCGCGTTAGTGTGTAAGTTAAATTTTTTAATTGCATTCAGAAATATGTAAAATAGGCTACCAGTAGAAATAAATTAAATGTTTAAACAAATAGTTTTTTAAACATTTAGTAACATTGTAAACATGCCTTTTATGACCGATTCCTCCCCAAAAACTACATTAAATTAAACAGTTTTCAGAAAAGAAATAGGTATGAAAAAACAGTACAAAACAGAAATGTACGCAAAACTGAAACTAGTTGGTGTGACAAGTACTTGTAAAGTGCTTTGTCATGTTTCTTTCATTTGATATCAGTCTAAATGTGTGCGCTTTTTTTGCCTTCTTGACATCAAATTATTATGGAAAATTGCACATGTAAAACTGTATTATGGGAAACATAATTATAAGTGATATTACTTTGTCAATCAGCAAATAATAGAAGATTACAGAATTGACATATAATTAATTTATGCATCAAAAGAAATTCAGTCTAACTGTTCTTTGTGTACATCTGATTTGCCCTCATTGTGTTTTGTTTAGAGTTCAGAGTTTCATGAGTTCCTCTTGACCAAACTGATCAATGCTGAATATTCCTGCTATAAAGCGGAGAAGTTTGCCAAGCTGGAGGTAAGAAACCCATAGATATGCGTGTGTGTGTGTGTGTGTGTGTGCATGTGTGTGCGTGCGTGTGCGTGTGCGTGTGTGTGTGCGTGTGCGTGTGTGTGTGTGTGTGTGTGTGTGTGTGTGTGTGTGTGTGTGTGTGTGTGTGTGTGTGTGTTGAGGTGTGTATGGAAGCTTCAGCATGTGTGCTGCGTTCAGATGCTTCATTGTTGTTCAGGAAAGGACGCGTTCGGCTCTGCTGGAGACTTTATATGAGGAGCTGCACATGAACAGCCAGTCCATGATGGGTTTAGGAGGAGACGACGACAAGTTGGAGAATGGAGGAGGAGGAGGAGGAGGATTCTTCGAGTCTTTCAAGGTAGAGTACACTTATAATGAGTTGGCATTTGCTAACGTGAATTAAAAAGAGTGTGTGTAGAATTCAGAAACCTGTTATTAGCGATTATCACCAGTGGACTCACAGTGGAATTACAGCCTGCAACTTATTGCTCATGTCTATGTAACATAAAAGAGTCTGGATGTTCTCTTAATGAAGTTCTTTTTTGTTCTTTGATTAGAAGTATAAAGAAGTTAGAAATACTTTTGGAGTATGCAGTGATATACAGCTATGGAAAAAAAAGATTAAGAGGATATTAAATTTCTCAGTTTCTCTGGATTCGTGATTTATAGTTGTTTTTTTATTCTTTGAACTACTAATGACATTTTTTTTCCACAAATTGAAAATAATAACATTGTCTCTTTAGGCTATTTATTATTTAAGCATTTTTAGGAAATCAGTATTCCATGGAATGACCCTGATTTTAATTCACATTTATTAACTGGACATATTTCTGAAATATATATATATTATATATAAATATAAATTATATTTAAAATATCCCAGTGCTGAGTTGTGGCTGGAAGGGCATCCACTGCGTAAAACATATGCCACAGTAGTTTGCAGTTTATTCTGCTGTGGTGACCCTTGATATATAACCTGAAGGAAAATGAAAGAATGAATGAATGAATATTTAAAATAAAAATGTTAAAAAAATATATATATATATATTATTATTATTATTATTATAAATATTCATTTCCTTCGGCTTAGTCCCTTTATTAATCTGGGGTCGGCACAGCGGGATGAACCGCCAACTTATCCAGCATATGTTTTACACAGCAGATGCCCTTCCAGCTGCAACCCAGTACTGGGAAACATCCATACACACTCATTCACACACATACACTATGGCCAATTTACTTTATTCAATTCACCTATAGCGCATGTCTTTGGACTGTAGAGGAAACCGGAGCACCTGGAGGAAACCCACGCCAACACGGGGAGAACATGCAAACTCCAATTATAAATATTTATTCATTTATTTATTTATTATTATTATTTTATTTTTAATTATTATTATTTATTTATTTATTTTTTACATTTTACTTAAAACCCTTACCTAGTAAAACCAGTTTATCCAGAGAAACTACGAATTTTCAAGTGGTCTAAAAGCAATTTAAATGTACATTTTTAGAACATAACATGTCTTTATTGCCAAATTTGATATATTTAAAATTTATGGAACTATTAAATCTTTCCAACCTCATTGTGCTACAGTTTTAATGAAAGGTGAAATCAGGCACATAGATAACAATGTTTACATACCCTGTTGTCTCCCTGTCCTTTACTTTTTCTAACTCTCCTATTTCTCATATAAGCAGTTGTAGTGCCCTCTAGTGTTTCAATGCAGTGATGCCTACATCTTGTGTTTTTTCCTCTTACCAGCGAGTAATCCGCAACAGAAGTCAGTCTATGGATGCTATGGGCCTCAGTAACAAGAAACCACACACCGTCTCCACAAGCCACAGTGGAAGCTTTACCCACAATCCTCCAGAAACCCCCAAAACACCCGGCATTGTGAGTATCAACACTCTTCTCAATGTCAACACTCTTTAAAGTTGCTAAAGATGCAACAACTTTATTAAAAAAAATAAATGCAGGCTGTCACGAAATGCCCTGAAACACCCGGCGGTGTCGCAGCTGCCTTGCGTGGAGTAGCTTTGAACTCTGATGCTTGTGTCTTCATGGCACATCTGTGCTGATGGTAGTCCAGGCCTTCTCCTGCCAGTTCCGATCTCCATCATTTTACCATTAAAAAAGAAAAAAGCCAATGTGTTATCAGATCTCATGATCCGTCTGGATGGAGGTCGGTGGAACAGATGGGGCTCTCCACAAGCAACAGTCTCTTCTCCATCGCTAGGAAAACAAGGGCAATAAATGAGAGCCTCTCATGATGACAGGTTGACATAACAGTCCATTAGCCATTAGTGTGAGAGGATTTGCAACAACTGTGCTCCTATTATGTAGTTTTAAAGGTTCCTGAGAGCATTCTTATAGTAAAAAAAGTATCTTATAGTAGGTTTACATCTATTCAAAGTCAAAAAACACTTTTGTTTTCATAATATACATTGCAGGTTCAGCTCTTTTCTCACAATGTTTCCATCCAAAGATTGGAATTAGACTTATGTGCAAAACTGGAATATCGCATAAAACATTGGCGAATAAAGCAGCGTTTCCATCCAATGAGTCAATAAGAACAAAATAATCAGTTCCTGATAAACTGGCACCAAATATCAAAAAGAAAAATGGAATTTGATGTGGTTTTTGTATAATAAATTACTTGTGCCTCAAAAGATGAAGATGAAATTCAATGAACACCAATGAGACCGTTTTTTTAGGAGCACAGCCGCTCAAGAAAGTTCTGGTAGGTGATAATACTGAACCACTTTGAGGTATTTTCGAATGACCAAAACAACATTTCAGATGTTTTACAATGTGGTCGCTCTGCTGATTTGTCCTTTAATATCATCCTACTATTGTGCCCATTTTTTGTTATCACAGAATCTGTTAAAACTAAATCACATGACTTTTTGATGTGCATGCTGGAGTTTCGGTAAATGTGTTTCTGTCATAGTTTATGCACTATATTCGAATAAAAAGTTAATCTTACATTTTTTTATGTGCATTTAAAAAATTTAAGCACACCTTAGTGTTTCAGTTAAGCATTTTTATGCAATATTCCAAATTGTGCATAAAAAAAGGTGGATGAAAACATAGCTATTGTCTGAAACAGCTCATTTTAGAATCCAGTCTCTCTAGACCCCTTCTGAGAGCTCACTCTGCTCTGATTGGTCACAGCACGTGTTTGGGAATCAAATGCTCATTATGATATCAGGATTTTAGCTCCAAAGTTCATTTATACAGAGTCAAATGAACAATGTGTTGTCAGTTTTACCATATCAGTTTAAAATTAGATTTATTTTTATTGCACAAAACACACTGTTTTCCCATTGTGCTTGCGTTTGGGTTTAAACTTGAAGTCAGCTTTGTTAAATCAAGATTTATTTTCACCCTGTTTTTTCAAGTTTATCCAGGCTGTGTTTCCACTTCAAGGCTAAATGCACATATCTGATCTGCATTTACAAAAAAAGAATAATTAAATGAATGACAAATGTAGGAATAATGTAGAAATAACAAATAAGTTACTCAACAACTCTGATGATACTGAAAGGCTTGTCTCTTTCTCTCTGTTTTTACAATATAGTAACAATAAAAAGTTGTTATTGTGTTTTTCAGAGTCTCCTTATGTAACCTGAGGTGAAGTGCTTGCATAGAAATAAAAAATGTGAATAATAATCTGAATCAAGTTCTTTTTTATTTTTGATTTCTTCCCAGTCCTTGATTATTCCTGGAAAAAGTCCAACGCGTAAGAAATCCGGTCCATTTAGTTCCAGGAGGAGCAGCGCCATTGGGATTGAGAACATACAAGAGGTTCAGGAGAGAAGGTACAAAAAAGAAAAGAAAAAAGCTTTAAGAATTAGAGCCATTTTATGAGAAGATTCAGAACACCCATGCACTGAAAAAAAATGATTCAATGATTCCTTGGATTTACTGAATTGTTTTAAGGTAAGGTTGTTTATTTGGGCTGAATTTAAACAAACAAATTAAGTTGAACATTACTAAATTTAATTTGTTTGCTTATTCAACACAAATAAATTGTTTGCAACAATTTTGAAGAAATATTTTTTTTCAGTGGGGTTTTAAAAAATACAGTACTTAAAAATATGTAGCAATTCATTTTATACAAACAATGGCGGTGGCACAGTGGGTAGCACGATCGCCTCACAGCAAAAAGGTCGCTGGTTCGAGCCCCGGTTGGGTCAGTTGGCATTTCTGTTTGCATGTTCTCCCTATGTTGGCGTGGGTTTCCTCCGGGTGCTCTGGTTTCCCCCACAGTCCAAAGACATGCAGTATAGGTGAATTGGGTAAGCTAAATTGGCTGTAGTGTATGTGTGCGAATGCAGTAGTGTATGGGTGTTTCCCAGTGTTGGGTTGCGACTGGAAGGGCATCCGCTGCGTAAAACATATGCTGGATAAATTGGCGGTTCATTCCGCTGTGGCGACCCCTGATTAATAAAGGCACTAAGCCGAAAAGAAAATGAATGAACAAACAATGGCTTTCTTATTATAATGCTTTTTATAATAACGAATCATCTTTGAATCATCATTATTATTAATTATTTGTACGGTTTTTCTAATTACATTTTGTCTTCATAAAAAGCATAACTCATGATTTTTTACAATTATTTGAAAATTAAAAATTAAAATAAGCCATTGTGGTCTTATTAAAATGTATGAAGCTCTTTTGTTGTCTTGTGATGAGAAAACACCAAAACATAACAAAGACCATGTGATTAGATCAGAAAGTGTTATAATTTTGACCATTTAGTGTCATGGTAACAACAAGTTAATTCAAAAGTTAAAACATCATGTAAGAAGTCATTAAGATGTGTTAATGAATCTGTTTCAGTAGTCGAGAGGTGTCCCCGAGTCCACAGAGGTCATCTGATGGTGGACACATCACTCAGGACTTCCGGCTAGACAACTCGTCCAATCAGAGCTCACCTGAGATGGCAACCACCAAGATCGGGTGAGCAGAGCACCAATGAAAACAACTGCAACTTCTGTATCCATGCACTCGCACTCTAATGCAAGATCCTGTTTTAACCACAGAATTCATAATCTAATATTTACATTAACTGTATGCACATATAATAACTTGTTTTTTTTTTATGTTTTCAAAAGTTTCAAATACTACAAACAATCATACTGATCTCAAACAGCAAAACCGTGCACTAGCTTTACACTAGTAATGCTTTGTTTTTAATGGTTTATTTTTTGCATTTATTATCACAGCCTGTAATTAAACATCCTCATATTTGAGTTACATGTTCATATGCAGTATGTAAATAGACCGACCTGAGGTTATGGCGCTTGTTCAAAGGGAACAATTGCAGCTACTCATGAACCGCTCCTTGTTTACTCTTCATTATCCTTGACACAAAACCATCCCTAACAGCAAATAACAGATATTCATTTTATTGTATTTGAGCTCAAATGATTATTAGACCTTTACTAGTTGTTCAGTGAGTCATTAGTTGCACAACAACTTTGAAGTAATCACTAATCATAATATTATGCAATAGCAAAATACAACCCAAGCAACGGCTTTCAACCACACGGATGAAGCTGCTTGTTTTAGTAATAAATCTGATGGTGGCAGTTTCCAGGTGCAGAGGTTAAAAAGTGAGGAGTTGTTTTGCTTTTGGAGCTTTGAATCCATTCAGCTGATTTCTGGCATAAGCAGAGCTCAGCTCAGCTTAGCTTAGCATAAATCATTGAATTGAATTAGACCATTAGCATCTCATTTAAACATTTTTTAAAAGAGTTTCAGTCATTTTCCTATTTAAAGCTTGACTCTTTATGGTTGCATTGTCTACTAAGAACGACGAAAAATGAAAGGTTGCTGTTTTACAGGCCAATATGGCTAGAAACTATACTCTCATTCTGGCGTAATAATCAATGAACGTTGCTGCCGTACCATGAAAATAGGCTTAGAGTTAATAGAGTTAAACATTTGAGTTTTAGCATTTTTGAATCCATTCAGCTGATTTCTGGCATAATCACTTTTAGCTTAGCATAAATCATTGAATTGAATTAGACCATTAGTATCTTGCTTAAAAGAAATTTAAAAGAGTTTCAGTAATTTTCCTATTTAAAGCTTGACTCTTCTATGGTTGCATTGTCTACTAAGAATGACGGAAAATGAAAGGTTGCTATTTTCCAGGCCGATATGGCTAGAAACTATACTCTCATTCTGGCGTAATAATCAATGAACATTGCTGCCTTACCATGCCTGCAGCAGGTGCAATGATAATACACAGCACTGTTAACTAGTTACCTAGCTGGGGACTATTTTCAGGTGCTGCATAATATTATTGTGGATACTGCAGCCATAGTACTGCAGCAAAGTAAATGTTTTGAACTAACTATTTTAGACATAGTGAGCAAAAAGTGCTGATGTAGATGTAAAATAGCATATAGGGCCGATCACACCGAACACGATTTTCCATTCCAAAAACACTTTTTTATGTCACTAGGCAATGACTGAATCAGCTGCATATTGTGCATGAGTGTTGTGGTTGATATTGTTATAATTGCAATATTTAATATTATTGTGATATTCAAAATTTGTGAAGTCATACAGCTCCGGATAACTCGAAACAGCGACCACTAGTCTCTCCTCCATCTTTAAAAGTCTCCGTAGTCGTCGTGACAACACAAACACTGCTGTCACCCCAATGGAAACCCCGCCTCTGCTTTCATTTGATTGGAGAATGAAAAAGACATGACTGACGTAGCTCGCTTTTTCCACTCAGAGTTGACTTTTTTCAACTGCGGGGGCACAGTGCGCAACGGCAAAATGCTCACGGTCATTAGTAAATCATTCAAAAAAGGCACCTCTCAATGCAAAAAGTGTGTTCAGTGTGATCGGCTCCTAACAAGGGAGTGATTAGTATCTCATCATCTTATCTGACCTTGTGTGTGTGTGTGTGTTTGTAGTTCAGCCCTGTGCTGTCGAGCTCCATCTATCCCCGAGTCTCAGGATTTGTCTCGCTCCTCGTCCAACGCCAGCAGCTTCACCAGTGTGGTGGAGGATCATGAAGTGACAGAGGACTACGACACAGGACTGGTGCGGACACAAACACAGACCACTTTCAACAATACATTATGCTCACACTTTATTTTACAGTATGTGTACTTCCATGAGAAAATACTGCGTTTTATATTAACTGTGCATTGTACCAAATTATGCATTTAAAGGTGCCATAGAATGCATCCATACAATATGTCAAGTTGTTGTCTGATGTCTAAGTAAAATGGTGTGTGGCTTAGGTACGTGCAAAAATTCTCCAGAAACAACTTTACATGTCCATTTCCAACCCTAAGAACTGGCCCTAATATGATATGGTTGGTTTTGCCCATATTTTGAATATTAATGAGCTCTGATCTGACGCTCCTGCAGCTCATGTCAGTGTCTGATTTTTTTTTCTCTCTCTATCTCTCTCTCTCTCTCTCTCTCTGTCCCTCTCTCTCTCTCTCTCTCTCTCGCTCTTACACACACACACACACACACACACACACACACACACACACACACACAGTGATGAACCATGAAATACACACGTGCAAAATAATCATACTTCAGTTGTCAAAAACAATATTTTAACAAACTGAGTAGATTTTTGTAAAATGGCAATATTTTCATTAAAGTTGTGAACATGTTTATTTTAGCTAGGAGTGAGTGAACTATATCTTTAAGCCACTAGAGTAACCTAGTTTGCTCCCGAGTTGTGTTGTAGATAAAATATAGAACCTTAATTATAATCATAGTCAACTAAAGGGGCTGACAGAAATGTGTTTAGAGTTTTGTGGTTTTAACATATATGAAAACAAAGGCAGGAGCTGAGAGATATGACATGGTGCATAAACGTGCATTGAACACATATATTCAGCAGTCTACATGTGTTTGTTGCCTCATTACAAGCATACGTGACAAATTTACATTTACATTTAGGCCCAATCCCAATTCTATTTTTGTACCCCTACCCCTTTCCCTTTCCCTTGGCCCTTGAAACAGAGTGTGAAGGGGAATGGCTTCAAATGTTACCCTAAGAAATAGGACAGCACTACAACACCTGCACACGTCATATGTCATTGCGATCTCTTGCTTCATATGAGCTTCAGTCGACGACAGCGACTGCTGTAGTTATTCCAGTTGTGTCCTTACTTCCGTGTGCAGCCATCCTGCCGTTGTAGCTGGTGTATTCTGGGAAATTTTCTTACCCCTTGGTTTCGAGTGTGGTCTTGAAAAATCTCAGTTTCAAGGGCTATCTAGCCCTTCCCCTTAGCCCTACACCTTCAAGCTAAAGAGAATTGGGACACGCCTACCCCTTCACGTGAACGCGCAAATTGAGGGGTAGAGGTAAGGGGAAGGGTTAAGGATACAATTACCAATCAGGGTACAATTGGATATGGGCGTTAGTCATTTAGCAGAGGCTTTTGTCCAAAGCAACTTAGAATTGAGGAGGAATTCAGCGATTCAACAAGAAGAGGCTATACACACACAAGAAGTGCTAATTATACAGAGGAACTGTTGGTGCTTAGAGAATTTAGTGCTCTGATTGGTCAGCTGGACATGTCTGTTTTGATTGGTCTTTCAGCATTTATTCCATGAGTGTTGATAGGAGGCAGGTTTATGCAAATGAGTTACTTTCATCTTGTTGATGTAGATCAGTAGCAATCAGTAGCAGTGGCAAAAGATTAAAAAATATGACTCATTAAGGTGATTCTGAGTCGACTCTTTCTTTAAGAGGCAATCTCTTTATTTATCAGCCACTTTTTTTGCTGAACAACTCAACTTTGCAGTATGTTTATTTCACAATATACACATTCAACTAACAAAAGATATAGTTAAACAGAGGGGCGACGAATGAATGTAAAATCTGCTTTCCCAAATTTTGTGATTTGACAATGAGCTGTGATGACATACTCTATGCCTGGTTGCATTACCTGAGAGCTCTATAATGCTGGAGTTGTTTTCAAAATAAGAGTCCCACATACATAAGCATTATAAAAGTATATAAACAAAAAAAATGATAATTGTTGTAATCTCAATAGGAAATATTTCAAATGAAAGCCTGAGGTGTGTATATTAATGATCCTGTGTGGATCGTCATGGCCTGTTTTTTTACCGGGATTACACACTTATTGGATTTACATGAGAACAAGGAAGCAATGGTGTTTGTGGCTCATGGTATGTCATTTCCACATACTGAACTCTTATTCAGTTATGCCAAGGTATATCCAGATTTTCATTCTATGGCATCTTTATATGCAAGTACATAAGGCCACTGAATATAATGTGGGAACCATGTAATAAATACTTAATACATAAATATAAAACAGCACTGTAAAATAAAGTGCTACCTACATAACTCACGCTATTAATATGTAAACCAATCGTTTCAGTGAATAGAACTTTTAACTGCAAACAAGACGATCTGCATTTAAATAGCTAAATATATTTGCAGTCAAATGCATATTGGTATTTGCATGTAATTGCCTGAACAGAAATATGATTTGGCAGGACTGACTACTTGAGCTGTATGCATATGTTGTTGTTTTTTTTTTCTGGCATTCAGGAGAGTCTGTCTTCAGCCGGTACGCCTCACAAACGAGATTCATTTCCATACAGCTCTGTGTGGTTGGAGGACGCATCTGCTAGCTCCAGTCAAAGCAGTTCACATGGTGAGATCCAACAGACATTCAACTCCCAAGCAAATATTTGTGATTACATAATGATAAGATGTATGCTGGAGTTTGTGTGCAGAAACAGCTACTGGATTTAGGTGTTTATAAATGCTACATAGCTTGAATAGTAGACAGAAATAAGCTCAAGTGTTTGATTTTGTCAAATGTGTAGATGTAAATGATGGTGCTTGATAGGTTTTAGTAGCAAAAAAAGAAAGAAAAAGCAGATTGAGTATACCACAGACAAATGACACCATTGACATCTATTTGGAATTAGTGCTTATTTATATATATATTTTTTGTTTTGATTAAAAAAATTTGAGTAATTGTGATGAACTGATTCATGCAAGGGCGTCACGGTGGCGGAGTGGGTAGCACGATCACCTCAAAGCAAGAAGGTCGCTGGTTCGAGCCTCGGCTGGGTCAGTTGGCATTTCTGTGTGGAGTTTGCATGTTCTCCCTGTGATCACGTGGGTTTCCTCCGGGTGCTCCGGTTTCCCCCACAAGTCCAAAGACATGCGCTATAGGTGAATTGGTTAAGCTAAATTGTCCGTAGTGTATGAGTGTGAATGGGTGTGTATGGATGTTTCCCAGTGATGGGTTGCAGCTGGAAGGGCATCCGCTGCGTAAAACATATGCTGGATAAGTTGGCGGTTCATTCCGCTGTGGCGACCCCAGATTAATAAAGAAAGAAAATGAATGAATGAATGATTCATGCAAGAGGCAAGTGCTATTATTGTATTATTTGTATACTTTTACATATTTGATTGATATTCTGAATTAGCGTTTTAGTAATTAGTAAAGTTTAAACTTAAACAACATAAGGTGTTCTTTTGGATATTCTATTCACCAAACAATCCTGAAAATCTTTTGCTTATTTTATTTTATATTTATTTTTTTATTAATTTTATTTTACTTTTTATTTTCATTCATTCATTCATTTTCCTTAGTCCCTTTATTAATCTGGGGTCGCCACAGCGGAATGAACCACCAACTTATCCAGCATATGTTTTACGCAGCGGATGCCCTTCCTTCCACAACTCATCACTGGGAAACACATATACACTCTCATTCACACACATACACTACGGACAATTTAGCTTACCCACGCGAACACAGTGAGAACATGCAAACTCCACACAGAAATGCCAACTGACCCAAACGGGGCTCGAACCAGCAACCTTTTTGCTGTGAGGCGATTGTGCTACCCACTGCGCCACCGTGACGCCGCCATTGTTTGTATAAAATGAATTGCTACATATTTTCACCTATAAGGCATGTCTTTGGACTTGTGGGGGAAACCGGAGCACCCGGAGGTGTACCCACTGCACTAAAATTTTATTTTATTTTATTTTAATTGATTTTATTTTATTTATTACTTTATTTTCTATTTTTAACATTTAATTATTAATTTTTTTTACTTAATTAGATTTTATTTATTAGATTTTATTTTTTATTTAATTTATTACTTTATTTTTTTATTTAATTTAAATTTTTTATTAAATTTTTTATTTATTTATTACTTTTTTATATTATTTTGTATTTTATTTAATTTTTAATTTATTTAATTTTTTATTTTATTTTATTTATTACTTTATTTTATATTTTATTTTACTTTTTACATTTAATTTAATTGTACAGAAATGCTCTTAATAGTTTTAGTGCCAGCTAAGGAAAACAATGAAGGCTGTAGATGAAGGCTGTATTAATGTATGACTGTATTCATTTTTATTTTATTTTGCACTTGTGATATTGTTGATATAGTTTGTGATCATCTGTTTCACAGCAGGTCCCTTTCGACAGCAGTCAGAACCTCTACGTCCAAAAACAGAGAGACAACACTCGGTAAGAAATGTGCTCAAATTCCCATATGACGTGTCGTATGAAGTGTCAGAGATGTTGAAAAATTATTAAATTATTAGCAGTGACTAAAGTTATAAGAGGATTCTAACAATACTTAAAATGATTAATATACTCCACACACAAATTGTGTTTGTCCTCCAGAACTGCTAGCTGTCCTGTAGGCCGGAGATGACTTCATGGATGTCCATCAGCAGGTTAGACAGAGCAAATAGCAGTGATTAAATCCGTTAGGATATATTTATGGGTGCTGCTCAATTATATTTTCATGGTTTATTTATATTTACTACCATTTAGTGGGGATTTGGTTTGTTTTGTATAATTCTTACATTTGTTTGTTTTGTTATTCATAACAATGTTAATGTTAAATAGTAATAATAATTTACAATATTAAATTTTTTACAGTATTTTTCATTAAATAAATGCAGCCTTGGTCAGGAGAGATTGTTTTTATAATTCTGTGCGTCTGTTCACATTTCATATCTCTAATCATTATGAATGTGTGTCGTTCTTAGCATTTTCATAATCAGCCTCCGCAGCGGACACTGCTCGTGCTCACAGGAGAAACGGATGTGAAGGAGATGAAGGCGCTAGTTTCAGTCCTGCGGAGAACAGAATATGAGCTGGACAACAACAACCTCTTTATCTTCTCTGTCATCAGGAGAAACCACAAACCTGCCTGGCCAGAGCTGAGGAACAAGAGTTGGCGGCTGGGAAATAACCACGCATGATATTATGGCCTTTTCTAAGCCATCTTTCACTCTTTCTTTCATTCTCATAATGGTGGCCCTCGTTGTGTGGGTTCGGTTTTTCTTTGTCATATTTATTTATTTATTGAGGCTCACTGGTGGAACGGGGCTTTCAGAATGACAACCGAGGTTCAACCTTAAACAATCATGCTTAAAATACACGAAAAACACCGTAATGCACATCTGTGTGTGTGTGTGTGTAATTCTGATTCGTTTTGTGTCAGTAATGGTGTTGAATATCGGTAAATGTTAAATGTCGTTCTTCGGTGTAGTTCTGATGTTACAAATCCAGGCCTTTTTCAGATCACGTCTCGTAAAGGAAACATAGGCATTATTATAATTTATGACAAAACGTATCGATCTGGTGTGAGATGCTGTATACTTTTGAAATATTATTTATTACGTTTATGCCGATCGACATATTTTGTATGGCCACGGCTGCTCTTGGTTAAACTGACGTGTGTGTAAAACGTACACTAATGTAGTAGCTTCATGCTTGTAGTTTCATGTTTTAAAGCTAGATTTTAAGGGTCAAGTCCTGAAGCCTGTTTTGCTTATATGACAAGCGAGCAATATGAATGTAAACCTGGACTAAAAACACTAGGTCAGAATATACTCCACAGAACAAATGTTGGATGTTTTATTTCCTTTTCAAACACAAACGCAGGTTTTATTAATAGTTAATAATTATAGTTTTTTTTTTTTTACAAAATGTTTCTATTTCAGATTGTATAATCAATGTGTTCGTTTTTTTACTTAAAGGGATAGTTCATCCAAAAATGGAAATGTGCTTGGTTGATTGGCTACCAGCATTTTGAAAGGCAAAACAAAATACATAAAACCATACGCAGAAAAGTCTGTGCTATGAAACCCATTCATTTCAATGGCTTGTGCCATAGCACTATTAACAAGCTCCTGTGCACTGTGGTCATTCTTTAATTTTTCTTCGAATTAGTCTCTGATTTATCAGAGGTCGCCACAGCGGAATGAACCGCCAACTATTCCAGCATATGTTTTATGCAGCAGATGCCCTTCCAGATGCAACCCAGTGGGAAACACCCATACACTTTCACATTCACACACACACTCATTCACTACGGCCAGTTTAGTTCATCCAATTCACCTATACCGCATGTCTTTAGACTGTTGGGGAAACCAGAGCATTCGGAGGAAACCCACGGCAACATGGGGAGAACATGCAAACTCCATACAGAAATGCCAACTGGCTCAGCCGGGACTTGAACCAGCGACCTTCTTGCTGTGAGGTGACAGTGCTAACCACTGAGCCATCGTGCCACCCTGGTCAAAGTTCAAAATAGCTCAAAAGTCAAAATAGCTCAATATTCTGCTCTGTGGATATTACACCCATGTACAAATCTATGCATAAAACACACATGCTCACCGGAAAAGTAAAGCTTGTTCAAATAACCTGTCAAAAGGACATTTCTGTGTAGTATACTTGAAGAGTTCAGATGCAAAAACCTCTGAATGCCGTCTGAAATATTCTCTCAAAATGAGCATTTTTCTCAGCCTCCTATGTTTATGTTCAGTTATTTCACTTGAAAGGCAATGAAAAGAACTTATTCGTCACTATAAAAGAAAATTACTGCGCCTACATGTAGGAGTGCGAAAAAATGCTAATTTTAGAAAAAAATATCAAATGACTTTGAGGTTTTTGCATCTAAACTCTTCACTTGTTCCTGCATGCATTAGTGCTATTGTGTTACAATGGTAACACTGGTAAATTAAGGCTTCTCAACTCGTTCAGTCAATAAAATTAGTTTTTTTTATTAGTTTGTCATTTTTTGTCTGTGTATTTAAAGTTGAGTTCAATTAAAAAAAAATCTAACAACATTAATTTTTAAATAACTTTTACAAAGCATTTGCGGTTTTAATTTTTGGACTGGAATTTTCATTTCAGTGCATCCCTAGTAATGATGTTGTAGGTAACGTTCAGTTCAGAACAATCTTTTTGCTTCAAAAAATCTAAAAATTTTACTCTCACAAAGTTTTGGAACACATCTGACATGTACCGTTGAAGTCAGATTTATTAACCCCCCTGAATTATTAGCCCCCCTGTTTATTTTTCTCCCCAATTTCTGTTTAACGGAGAGAAGATTTTTTCAACACATTTCTAAACATAATAGTTTTAATGACTCATATCTAATAATCTCTGATTTCTTTTATCTTTGCCATGATGACAGTACATAGTATTTTGCTAGATAATTTTCAAGACACTTCTATACAGCTTAAAGTGACATTTAAAGGCTTAACTAGGTTAATTAGTTTAACTAGGCAAGTTAGGGTAATTAGGCAAGTTGTTGTATAACAGTGGTTTGTTCTGTAGACAATTGAAAAATAAATATAGCTTAAAGGGGGCTAATAATTTTGACCTAAAAATGTTTTGTTTTAATTAAAAACTGCTTTTATTCTAGCCGAAATAAAACAAACAAGACTTTCTCCAGAAGAAAAAAATATTATAGGAAATACTGTGAAAATTTCCTTGCTTTGGTAAAGACCATTTGGAAAATATTTAAAAAAGAAACCTCAAAGGGGGGCTAATAATTCTGACTTCAACTGTATTTGCAAGCTAAAAAGCTTCTTTAATGTTCTGCTGAACTAAAAACATAACCAAAATTTTGAAAATCCTAGCACATTTTCATTTTTGGGTGAACTGTCCCTTTAAGCCCAAAGTATACTTTGCATTTGTTAATGAACATCCACAGACCAGTGAACAAAGAACACACTTTTTATACAGTAGCATGTGTGAACACCATCAGATGCGCATTAGCAGTTACACACTTTGTGGACAAACTAAGAAGTGCGAAAACTATTTACAGCACATGCGTGATTAAAGAATTGGGCTGGGAATGTACACACACTTTAAAATGAAGTATACTTTGAGCTTTAGTACTGTGGTATCAGTGCCACAGATATATACACATAGATGCCTCATAACCGGCTGTTATACAGTACATGAGCCATATACTGCCATATTGAAACAGTCAAAACAGGTCAATGAAAAATCAGAGGCATGAATATTTATATCTGCATTAGACTATGACTTTGCTAAGCTAACACAATATAACAAAGGCATTATCTAACATGATATTAAAAGTTAGTTTAAAGCCTGTAATAATGAGTTAATGGATATAATTGTTTATGAATTTAAATATCATAAATTGTGTCAATGTTTGCGCATCTTGGGAAAACTATTTTTATTGATAGTGACTGTTCCAAGATGGTGGATGTGTTGACATGCATGAAGTGGTTGAATGTGGCATCTACATGTATACACATCTGCGGTCAATGCCATCTGTTTGCATTCCTATTCATCTCTTTGTCTTGTGGGATACAGTTTTTTTAAATATCCAATCACATCAGCCATAAATGGGATGAAATATTCTTAGTTGTCAGACAAAATAAGCAAAAGCCACAAGCAAAATATACACAAATACATTTGGGTCGGCATTCGTGGCCACTGTACCACTGCTTTAACTACTGTTGTAATTAACGTATTTGCTTAAGGTGCCTATTTCAAAGAATACCATGATATTCCAATGCTTTTATGCCCAAAAAACATGGTATTTTGACTTCTTGTTTTAAGAAATTGCAGTACAATTTCTTAAGAGATTTTTTTAAAATAGTTGTGTTTGTGTGCATTCTTGAAAGCGTACACTTGAGAAGGGAATTATTTATTTGCGAGTATATTTGAGAGCCCTAAACCTCAGCTGATTGGCTGAACTGAACATGATGCGTTTGCACATGCTACAAACATTAAGCACAAACTCATCCAGACAAACAGCTTTCTGCAAGTGATTGTGCTCTTTTACAAGTGCTTATTATGTGACTTTTATGAAACATTTCACTGTAAATAAGACCTTTTTTTGGTAATAAAACAAAAGAAATCATGTTTAATAAAGATTCAAGGGGTCGTGAAATGTTTTTTTTATTCCTGTATTCATGTATTGCTGTATTTGTTTCTCTTTTTTTGGTGGAAAATTGTGATCCATGGCAGTAAGTTTTCAGTCATTAGTAGTATTAAGGCAACACAAAAGTAAACATTCATTGTTCTTAGTTATGAAAAACCATACATTTTAAACATTGCTTATAGATTTATAACCATATTTTCAATTCTAATCCATAACCGTAAGCCCTTAATTTAAATACATTTAAAGCTGCACCAGAAATAGCTGTAAAAAGAGAGTTGTACAAACAAGGTAGACATAGAAAAGTTATAAGAATTTAGAAATATCACCGAGAGGATATGAAAAGTTATGTCATGTCCTTACAAAGATATGTGATTTTTCAGAAAACCCATGGCTCTCAAATATCAATATGAGGGTGAAATATGTATATATAGAACATACTTCAGAACAAATCACTTTAGTGTTTTTTTTTTTTTTTGTACTTGGACATCAGAGAGCGGCTTGAACAACATGAGGGTGAGTAAATAACAAGACTTTCCATTTCTACATCAATTATCATAATGTTTTGCTCTGAGTATTTATTTATTGCTAGTTTAGACACCCATTAAGCTATTAATCCTGCTTTAACCGTGATAGGCACTTTGAAAGGTCTGGTTTGTGTCTCACAGCTCTAGGTTCCACCATCTGACGGTGAAAGGTTCTCGGAGAACATTGGATCCACAGTGAACTTCTCCAAGCAGTTTGTGATACGGGCCGAAATCATCGATGAAGGTACATTTGAGGCCCAGAGGCTCCAGAAGAGAACACACCTCTTTCTCCAGTGCACACACACCCTTCACCTGCGGCCCGAACGGCTTCGGGATCCCCAGCTGATCACCCAACACTATCATGTTCACCTGAGGAGAAAAAAAAACACAGGTAATCAGGATTCTTACACCTTTTCCAGAGTCCAATTTAAGCACTTTTCAAGCACTTTCCAGGTGTATTTTCTAATATGTTGAATTTTATTAGGAATGCGTTTTATTTAAATAATATTTTATTATAAGATTTATATACCTTTTTTGACATTTTTCATTTATATGAAGTACTTTTGAACTTTCTATTGATCAACAAAAACATACATCACGGTTTCAAAAAGAAAAAAAAAAAAAAAAAAAGCAGCACGACTGTTTTAAACATTAAAAATAATAATAAGAAGAAGAAATGTATCTGGAGCATCAGATCAGCATATTAAAATGAATCCTGAGGGATCATGACAATGAAGACTTAAATCTTAAAATATATAAAAATCATTCATTCATTCATTTTCTTTTCGGCTTAGTCCCTTTATTAATCTGGGGTCGCCACAGCGGGATGAACCGCCAACTTATCCAGCATATGTTTTACGCAGCGGATGCCCTTCCAGCCGCAACCCATCTCTGGGAAACATCCATACACACCCATTCACACACATACACTACGGACAATTTTAGTTTACCCAATTCACCTATACCGCATGTCTTTGGACTTGTGGGGGAAACCGGAGCACCCGGAGGAAACCCGCGCGAACACGGGGAGAACATGCAAACTCCACACAGAAATGCCAACTGACCCAGCCGAGGCTCGAACCAGCGACCTTCTTGCTGTGAGGCGAACGTGCTACCCACTGCGCCACCGCGTCGCCCCATATATAAAAATAAAACAGCTAATTTAAAGTATATTATTTTTAACAATATTAATATTTCAGAGTATTTATATCAAATATATAGTTGAATAATTTTTTTTTTTATATTTCCCAAATGATGTTTAACAGAGCAAATAATTTTTCACAGTATTTCCGATAATATTTTTTCTTCTGGAGAAAGTCTTAATTGTTTTATTTTGGCTAGAATAAAAGCAGTTTTAAAAAATTTTTTAAACCATTTTAAGGTCAATATTATTAGCCCCCTTAAGCAATATTATTTTTGATAATATTGAAATAACAGAACAAACCACTGTTATACAACAACTTGCCTAATTACACTAACTTGCCTAATTAACCTAATTAACCTAGTTAAGCCTTTAAGCTGAATACTAGTATCTTGTAAAATATTATGTACTGTCATCATGGCAAAAATAAAAGAAATCAGTTAGTAGAAATTAGTTATTAAAACTATTATGTTTAAAAAAAAAATTCTTTCCGTTAAACAGAAATTGGGGAAAGAAATATACAGGGGGCTTATAATTCAGGAGGGCTAATAATTCTGACTTTAACTGTAAGCAGCCTTAGATGCCATTCATACAGACTACATTTATCCATTCCATGTTAACATTGTTTTTCTATGTGAACACATGCTTGAGGGACATGTGTAACCATTACACTCACGTCTTTTTAAGTGCGTCGCACAAACACCATGATTTTAAGATGCATGTCAATATGAGGGCCACTCATCAATGTCAGTTACAAAGTAGTGGACCAATCAGAAGAATCCTTTAAATAACTAGGTGTTTTAACCACTTTAAAGCAAACGGTCAAAATTTGATTTCTCTCATACCAAGTGTTTGATAATGTTGTGTACCATGTCAGGGTAATACGCCACAGCCCTGGGAACTGAATCCTCCTCTTCTATCACTTTAAAGAGGATGGGCAAGTCAATGATGTCCTCATCATCCAGACCCAGCTCTTTCTTCAGCACGTCCCTGTTCCAGTCGATACAGTTCTGAGTGAAACATCAGACGATTCCAACATTATTCTTTCCCAGATCTGGAAAATCTGACTGCAAAAAATATCTAGAAGCAGTTGGCATACTGAACACATCTTAATGTTGCATGTGTTGTGAATGTTGTGCGTTTGACTGACCTGCACGTATCTGTTTTCAGCCTGTAACTTTTTGTCGCTCAGGAGGTCATTTACAGAGATGGCCTCTTCCTTACCTGTTCAAAATGAATTTAGCTTACATAAATATATGAACTGTGATGGGAAAAGGGTGTTTTTCTAAAATAGAAAAATTAGGAGTGTTTACCTGGAAACATTTCTGCTTTTCCAAGTCCGTTATTTTGTAGGCTTTTGAAAACTTTGTATCCAGCGTCAGGACTAGCCAACAGCAATCGGAATTTCTGAACATTGGTGAAATATTACGCAATCAAAGTTTTAGTATCAAGTTAAATTGTTTGTTGCATGAAAATGCATTCCAATAACATCTATCATGTCAATAACATCATGATTTGTAATCCAGTTCTGTACAAAAATGTTTAGATTTTTTTTTTTTACTTTAATTTTATTAATTGTACCATGTAACCGGACTACACATTAAATACAAAAAAAAAAATAGAAAAATATTTTTGGAAATTTTATTAAAATAATTCAAGATCTTACTGTCAACAAATATGCATTAAATGACACAAAATAAGAAAAAAAAAGTATGTGTGTGTATAATATATATATATAAAAATAATGATTCTACAAAAATTAAGTTTATTCTTTATGTATAAAAATATCAAATAAAATAAAACATATTACCATTTTATTACCAAAAATTCATTCATTCATTTTCCTTCAGCTTAAGACTGATTTATACTTCTGCATCGAGTGATCGACGTGACCCATGGCGCCTGCCTTGCGCATAGCCGTGCATTTATACTTCTGTGCGCTGCTTGTGTAGCTCTGCAATAACACTTCCGGAGCGCTAGCTGGCAGTAGGTTTTTATGTTCCTCTGTGTCGAGTTTCTTCGCGGATGTTTTGGTTTTTCTGAACGCTACCTTAATGTACAAGTAACTCGCTCCATCGGGCTCGCGGCTCTCAGCACCGCCCACACTCGTCACAGCTACCAAGCCAACCAATCACAGAGTCGTTGCGACGTATAGTTACATTTCTTGAGAAGTGTGCGTCAGCGTCTGCGTCAGCCACGGAGAGGGCTATGCGACCGCGCGAAGACTGCGCTGGACCATATGCGTGCACTTGACGCAGAAGTATAAATCAGCCTTTAGTCCCTTTATTCATCAGAGGTCGCCATAGCGGAATGAACCGCCAACTTATCCAGCATATGCCCTTCCAGCTGCAACCCAGCACTGGGAAACACCCATACACATTCACACACATTCACTACGGCCAATTTAGTTTATTCAATTCACCTATAGCGCATGTTTTTGGACTGTTGGGGAAACCGGAGCACCCGGAGGAAACCCACGGGAACACGGGGAGAACATGCAAACTCCACACAGAAATGCCAACTGACCCAGCCGGGACTCAAACCAGCGACCTTCTTGCTGTGAGGCGACAGTGCTAACCACTGAGCCACCATGCCGCTATTAACAAATTAAAAAATGTAACATTTAAATATATACATTTGTTTCCAATATTAGTATATAAGAATGATTTCTGAAGGATTATGTGAAATTGAACAGTTGAGTAATGATACTGTGTAATGAAAGAAATAAATAGCATTTTTAAATTATACTAACACATTTTGAATTCTGATAATAAATTACAATATTGTACAATAATATATTTACTCTATTTTCAATAATAAGAGAAGAGATCAAAAACATACATTATTGCTAATTATACCAAACATATCGGTTTACCTTTCTGTCAGGGGCTGGAACAAAGCTCATAAACTCGTCCACATGACCCACAAACAGCCAATCAGAGTAAAGCGCTATTGGCTCTTGAACCTTCTGTGCCCACAGGAAGTCCTGGACAACTTTAGTCATATTGCGGCCTTTCCTTGCTCTTAAAATTAAACACAAGAAAAATAATCAATGAATCTTGACAGTTAATAGTTTAAAATCAATCAATATGTAGATATAGTATATTGAAGCAACAAGAAGCCAGAACAATGACAATGTTTATTTTTTAGGTCAGATTCTGGTTAGTTAATAAAGTTGTGGTACTTACGTAGGAAACGCCACCCCAATGATGATCCTGCCGAGTGGGTAGTTTTTCCCATTCACTGTGACCGGTGGACTGACCTCCAGATTACCGAAAGAGTCCAGACTGCTCACCTCCTCATTCAATGCATTTCGCGTCACATACCCAAAATCTGGCCCCTGTCACACAATGTTGTCATTTAGATAAAAACAATATCTAAATAAACAATAGATTGCCGAGTGCAAGTTTGTGCTGGTTTAGGCCTGTCATGGATAAATATTAATGTATGGCACTAAAATCACCAGTAGGTGGCAGCAAGTTCCTCAAGAGTGAAGCATTGAGTCGTCCATTCAAATGATTCATTCAAAACGGCTGATTCATTAAGGAATAAATCAAGGGGCTAAATCATTTACTGGCTTGATTCCTTCAAAAATATGATTCATTCAGGAGCGAAACATAGTACTGTTGCTCTTTTATTTAAAGCTATTTTCATTGGTGAAAGAGAAAAAAGGCAATATTATGTCTAAAATGCAAGTTACTCAATATTAACATCATTCATTCATTTTCCTTCGTCTTAGTCCCTTTATTAATCTGGGGTCGCCACAGCGGAATGAACCGCCAAATTATCCAGCATATGTTTTACACAGCGGA
This sequence comes from Danio jaintianensis, assembly GCA_903798115.1. Classification (NCBI taxonomy): domain Eukaryota; kingdom Metazoa; phylum Chordata; class Actinopteri; order Cypriniformes; family Danionidae; genus Danio; species Danio jaintianensis. The sequence continues at coordinate 6,867,568 of CAIGQV010019356.1, forward strand.
TGCACTTCCAGCTGCAACCCATCAATGGGAAACACCCATACACTCCCATTCACACACATACACTACGGACAATTTAGCTTACCCAATTCACCTGTAGCGCATGTCTTTGGACTGTGGGGAAAACCAGAGCACCCGGAGGAAACCCACACGAACACGGGGAGAACATGCAAACTCCACACAGAAATGCCAACTGACCCAGCCGAGGCTTGAACCAGAGACCTTCTTGATGTGAGGCGACAGTGCTACCCACTGCGCCACCCTCAATATTAACTTGTAGTACAAAAATCAATATCACATTTGAGACCATGCTCACATGCTGATATTCATGAAACAGGAAAAAAAGAGACCATGTTGTGTCTAAAATGTAAGTTACTCAATATTAACTTGTATAAAAATCTATATCACATTTGAGACCATGCTCGCATGAAATGACACTCTTTGCTCGTGTGATATTAACCATTTCATATCTTATAAGAAAAACAAAAACACTCAGGGAAATTGTTTTTGCTTTAATGACTTATTGAATAATTCTTTTAATTGATAATCAGTTTGACTCACCAGAAGGGCATCATAGGGAAAATCCTGAAGAGCTCCATCACGAGGAGAATCCAGGACAACAGGGAAACGATGATGAGGAGAGTCAATGTAACCAAACTCAAGCTCATCCTGTGAAGAGACACAGATGGGGAGTCATTTTTAGATGACAGTCATTTGATAAACTTGTCTAGTTAGATTCATAATGCACCATTCTTTATTATATTAACTGCTTATTTAAAAAGGGGTCAGGTAAACAAATTTCTGTAAATCTGACATAGAACAGGTCATACTACCTAAAACCATCCTGTAAGTTTTGCACCACACAATTTTGAGTAACAGTTTTTATTACGTGGTCATTATTGCTTTGTCTGTTATTACAGATCAGTTGATATGCATTTTGTATTTATTCATTTTATCCTAAATCATGTCAGAGATCATATATGAAGAATGTAGGCTGTCAAACACACGTCGCTGGGCATGCAGCAGTTCTTTCAAAATGTATAAAATATTATCATTGTTAAATATTAAAATGATAGTTCATCCAAAATTCTGTCATCTGTTAAGTTTCTTTCTTCTGTTGAACACAAAAGATGATATTTTGAAGAATGCTGGTTGCTGGGAACCATTGACTTCCATAGTAATTTTCTTTCCTACTATAGTATTTAGTTCTCCCCCTACTAAAATATTACTTGCATTTTATTCCTGATATTTTCAGCAGTAATCATGCTAGCCTTCATGATTTCAAATTAATAATTTCTTATTTTGGAAATCATCTTAATGTTGAAAACCGAATAATTTTATGGAGAATAAAAAGTTCAACATATATTTGCTATAGAAATATTCTGTACAAATGTAAAGGTCTGTTACTTTTGATCAATTTAATGCATCATTACCAAATAAACAAACTTCTTTATTTAAAAAAAAGTGCAAACTCAAAACCTTTGTAAAATAGTTGACATTTTTTATTTCAAATGCACATGTACTATACAATACAAAATGAATCACAAACCTGCATCCAGCGATCACCTCGGTTCATGTACTCGTGACATATTTTGAGTTTGTAGCCGCTCTTCTCCACCAGGTTTCTTATGCTCTTCAAGAACGAGTAGTTATCCTTAGTGCTGCCAAAACATCAAAGACTCAAGAATGGCTCACAAGATGTAAAGCGGTAAGTTTAGAAGCTCATATTTTCATACATGTACAGTCGAGCTGAAATTATTCATACCCCTGACAAAAATTCTGACTTAAAGTTACTTTTATTCAATCAGAAAGTTTTTTTGACCAGAAATGACCCAGGCTTCTCCCAAAAGATATTAAGACGATGTACAAGAGGCATCTATGTGAAAAAAAATGATGCATTATTGTGAAAAAAAATATTTCTCAGCTTTTATTTACATTTGAACAAAAGCTTCAAGTCAGAATTGGCTTTTTTGTTTTAGAATTGTAGTTATTTCTTTAATGAACCATTTAGGATTAAAGGGGAAGTTCACCCACAAATTAAAATTCTATCATCAATTTCTAAGCCTCCACATGTTCCAAACTTTAAGTTTCTTTCTTTGGTTGAACACGAGAAGATATTGCTTTTTAAAACTCGATTTGGAACCTCTTGAGGGAGAGTAAATGGTGTGTAAATATTCATTTTTGGATGAACTATCCCTTTAAAGAGAGGTTTGAGTGAGCAGCTCCAGGCTCACCTGCACACATAAACCTCCACAGGCTTGAGGGTGTTTGGGGTCATGATCCATGGTGAAACACGAAAAACCACTTTATCTGTAAAGATGGGCGTCTCTGGGAAACCCTATTTCAACAAAAACAAATGTAATTAGTATTTAATGTAATAAGTAGTTCTTAGCATTTACTTTTTTGGAAATAGGCTTATTTTACTACTCCCCTAGAGGTAAACGGTTGAGTTTTACCATTTTTGAATTCATTCAGCTGATCTCTGGTTCTGGTAGGAGTGCTTTTAGCTTAGCTTAGCATAAATCATTGAATCGGATTAGACCATTAGCATCTCGCTCAAATTCAAAAAAGAATTTCAATAGTTTTTCTATTTAAAGCTTGATTCTGATTCTTGATTCTGCTTGATGTACCGAGACTAATGTAAAATGAAAAGTTGCTTATTCTAGGCAGGAAAATTAATAAAAAAAGATGCTAATGGTCTAATCCAATTCAATGATTTATGCTAAGCTAAGCTAAAGGTGCTCCTGCTAGACTGAGATTAGCTAAATAGATTAAATAATGGTAAAACTCAACTGTTTAACTCTTGGGAAGTTGTAAAATGAGCCTATTTAAAAAAAAAAGTGGAGTGTTCCCTTAGGAGGTTGTAGGACAATTATAATGTCCCAAAATGAAGTAAAAAACTAGAAATCACGTGAACAGAAAATCAATAAGCAGAGAAAGCTTGATTGCATTAGGGATCATACAGTAGTGTGTTTGACTAACCTTCCCACAGGGCTCGAGCAGACTGAGGTTGATGGTGACGAGTCCATCAAAGTCTTTATCAGGGAAACGAAGACCTTCTACATGGAACTCCAGTTCACTGTTGCCTCCCAAATATGGCACTTCCTGCGTCAGCGTGTCTGTACCCACCACCATCAGGAAATCCTTCAGGAACAGCTTTAGGAGTTGGTTCTCTGGTGCAAGAAAGAGGAACTATTCAGTAAAGTATTGATTTTCCTTTATAATGTATCAGTTCATGATTTTATGTTATGTAATGTTACGTTTCTATCACAATATGTAGGTGGTCCCATGTATCAGATATTTATATATACGCACATCTATAGAAAAATATTAAGAGACCACTTGAAAATTCAGTTTCTCTGGATTTACAATTTGTAGATGTGTTTTAGTTATTTTTGTTTTATTCTGTAAACCACTGATGACATTTCATCCAAATTTAAAATGAAAATGTTCCCTTTTAGAGCACCATTTTTTTGCATATAATAACAAAAATATATGGATGTCTTATATATATATGCCATGTTTTCAGACATGCTTATGTTCATTTTGAAATAAAACAATACAAATCTTTTAACTCCAGACGGCTTAATAAATCAGTATTTGGTGGAATAACTAGAAAACATATGTTATTTTGACCTGCTGCCGTTTTCTGAAGAAGAAAAAAGAAATGGTCTAAATGACAATATTTTTAATTTGAAAGAAATGTTATCAGACCTTTTTATAATAAAACAAATATTAAGGCTTTACTCAAAGGCATACCTAGTAAACATAACATGTTTAATTAAGTATGTAGTCTCTTAATTTTTTCCACAGCTGTGTATAAAAATATACGCTTAAAATCTTTTGAACAAAATATCATCATGAGGGCGACTAAAACGATGAACTCTTTGTGGTTAACTAATATTTAAGCTTAATATTAAAACACTGATTATTTTTCTTCTTCTTATACTTGACTCACTCCACAGGTTGTCTGTTTTTGCATTTGTACGAGGTCTAAAGACTCTGACACTCTCTGAAGTGCTCTGCGAGATGTGCATGCTCAGTTTATAGCCTTCAGGAAGTTCAGATGGTCCATTAGTGCGCAACACCATCTTGGACATGTCCTTCAAATCTGCCAAAAAAAACAAAAAAAAGATCTATTTCATGACAATACTCAGTTCTTCTCCACACCACTGTTCAATATGCACAGAAAAGTGTACAACTAATAGAAAAAAAATCTATTTAAAGGGATAGTCAGAAAGTAGACACAGATTTTTATCATTCCTCACCATTAACTTGTCACAAACATGGTTGAATTTCATTATTCTGTTAAACATAAAAGAAGTTATTTTGAAAAATGTTGTAAACCAGTATACATTGACTTCAATAGTATTGTTTTTCCTACTACGGAAGTAAATAGTTACCAGTTTCTAACATTGTTCAAAATATCTCCTTTGGTGTTCAACAGAAAAAAAATAGGCTAATAATGATTTGGAACCACTTAAAGGTGAGTAAATGTTTACTTTTGGGTGAACTATATTCTATAGACATTTTTCAATACTCAATGCTTTCTGGCTAAACAGTATTAATAATGAATGATTAATAAGAAAGCTTCCTTTTGCATTTACACAGCTTACATGGGTTTGGTACAAAGTCTAAAGTATTTACACATAACAAACATCTGCGGCGAGACTTTAATCCTTCCCTTATCAAACACAAGACCTGCCCAGACTTACCTGAGACTTTACCAATGTCACTGTTCTCATTGTCCGGTTTCTTGTTGTATGTGGACTCAGAGTCACAGTTGACGAGCAGAACTGCACCGTGGCCATTAGGACCCCATTTCCATGAGGCCTAGGAACAAAAATGCAACACTCATACATTCTTCAATGTCTAATAGGGATACGAGATATATATATTTTTTTATTCTTTTTTAGTAAAACTACATTTTGCAGCACGTCATGATTTTGCCAAGTACGATGCGATCCAGGATTAATGTCTATGTTGATCCTGGAACATCATCCACGCCCATTCTCTACCCCTAAACCCAACCATAACTGTAAATTATTCGCAAAATCAGAGGGAAATAATAGTTGGATAACAATCATGTAGAAGTGCATAAACCTAACCGTAAGCCTAAACTGTAAACGTATCCCTTAATTCTGATTGGCTGATTGGAATGTTGTTCCAGGATCAACATAGATGTTAATCCAGGAACATGTCCTACTTGGTGAAATTAGGTTGGTGACATGTAAATACGTCAATAACTATGTGCATGATTTGTAAACAAATATGTTTGCATTACATATGCATCTTAATATGGATGACTTTTCTCACATGGTGCAGTGTTGTGGTCAGGAATGAGTCCTGTGAAACATGATTCAAGAAAAGTGCTTAAAGTGCTGTAACAACAAGTTAAACTGGTTCCTTCAGTGAATGCGGATTTGTGCTACATTTTCTTTTGTTAAGACCACTGGTTAGGTTTTGGGTATGTTTTTGCACAGGTGCTAATCAATAGTAATAGACCTCTTGTGGATATGTCATCAGAAACGTGCAGCAAAATGTACCTGTGGTCTGTATCATAATGGTGGCTTAACAAACTCAGGATTACAGGATAAGTTTTGAGTTGACAAAATCATCAACTTTCTCTGTTAACGCAGGCTTTGATGCGGAGTTCATGGGCGCTTGCATATGATGGCAGGACAATCAGCAGTGAACAGCCAATCACTGGCCTTAAAACATACAGATACTGTGATTGACGTCTCCTGAGAGTCAGAGCAATTCACACCCAAAGATTAAAAAGTACAACGAATTTAAAAACATTTATTCAGCAAGATGGAAAGAGCAGTCCATGAAAGAGGAGAGTGAAAAGAAAACAGCTTGCTTCATTAGTGAACTTAATTTGTAGGTAGGTGACTCAAAAATATAAGCTCATATAATCTTTTTTTAAAGCTTTCTCTATTGATTATAAATTATTTAAGCTTCAAATTGCATCTATATCTGTTAAATCTATACATAATTAAACAAATTGGTAAATAAACTAAAATTGTTTAGATGTAATGCATTATAGATATAACATTTATATAAATCATCCAAAATAATTATACGAAACAATCTTCATTAAAATTAGACGATTTTATCTTTTGATATGGTATTACTGTAAGAAACTGGAGGAGTGTCTATATTGAGTCAGAGATGTTCACTTTGCTCAAAACATTCCCCGGAGCAGGATAGCCATGCGGCAACAAGGAGTGATTAAAGGGATAGTTAACCCAAAAATGAAAATTCTGCTTTTTATTTTGTTTTGTTTTTGTTCTGTGGAACACAAAACAAGATATTTTGAAGAATGTTAGAAACCTGTAACCATTGACCTCCATAGTATTTTTTTTGTACTATGGATGTCAATGGTTACAGGTTTCCAACATTCTTCAAAATATCTTCTTCTGTGTTCAATAGAACAAAAAAATTTCATTTTTTTTGTGCACTATTCATTTTAAGTCAAGCTGCCTTCCTGGTACATAAAAACCTAGGATTGGTGCAAAGTAAGCTCAAACTTAACTGGCTAACCATCTAATCCAGCTTTATGGTACAGGCCCCTGGAGCAGCGTAATCTGGGTTTTACAAAAACACACCCAGTCAAGCAGTCTGACTTTGAAACTGCAATAAGGTGCCCTATTTTAAGTAATTAATTAAATTGTTTAAAACAGTTTATTAACTTAATTTAAAAATGAAACGAGGCCTAATAACACACTACATGTGCCCATGCAGTCTGAAATGAAATGGAACTGAATGCCACTGAAATGGAATACTGAGTAGGGGGCAGGGCTTTCTTTTTGCGCATCATTCCCTCATAGCAAACTAATTGCAAGAGGGGCATGGCTAAGAATATTGTGGCTGCATAAACAGTGAAGGACCGCCACTCCAAACACAGAATCAAATGGACTTTGATTGACTTTTTTTCTTTCAGTGGATTAACTTGGACGGATGAACTGTTCACTTAAAGAACAACAATGTGCCCTAACAAAATGAACATTGTTCATTTTGATTTCACACAGACTTTAAGCCACGGACAGATTTTTGGTGGCATCTTTTAAACCCTAATTACATTCAAATTGTTTAATTATGCAGACTGGGAACAACATGACTTCAGTACGAAATGTTTAGAATCAACTAATTAATTTTATCTTTACTTCTTTATCCACATCTCCAACCCAGAAACAATGCCGCAAAAATGAATCTCCCTAATAATGATGATACAGGACTGATCACAAACAAAGCTCACCTTGTTTGGATTGTTTTTCTCAACAACGCCGTCTCGGTCGGCATCTACATCCAGAGATATCTCTGCAAAAGAACACAGACAAACGCCAGCATCATAAGATTATATGTTTATAATTGCACCACAGATTCCGTTTACACAAGCATTATTCATAAATATAGGCGTAAGTCTTGCATTATGTGCAAAGTAAACACACCAGACACGTACCAACAGCTGTTAGATGCAGTACGGCGTCCCCAAGCGTCTCTGTTTTCTCATCGTAGTATCTCACAGACAACTGAAATAGATCAGATTCTTAGAAACAAGGATGAGCTGGATCATTACGACAATTATTATGGTTTTCTTAGAAAATTACAGTAGTGATTCATTTTGGCATGATAATGATTGCATTATAATATGATTAACATATCCAGAATTAAACTACCATTGCTAGACAGTGTTGTGAAAGAAGTGTGAGACATGCAAACCTCAGTTTCCTCAATAGACTAATACTAACGTCAACCACACTGTGACTGAATAGCTAACAAGTCAAGCTCTTTCCTGTCTGTCAAGTTAAGGTTTTTTAGTTCCTTTTTGTTGAACTAATATCTATCAAATATGAAAAAAAAAACATACGAAACTGCCTACATAGAAACCAACAGAAATCCGCCTTTTAAATATTTGCACTAATTTGATAATGCCTTGAGTGTTCAGTTTTGGCCCCGTTTCAAGCATTTTATCCTGTTGTTTACATTCATTAGGATTTGCAGAAGTTGAAAGCACAGAAAAGTTCCACACATTCTTTCTGTGTTTGCTCTTAATGTCAACAGTTTTCAGAGGGCAAAGGTGATTCAGTGAATTTACCTTGCTGTCAAATGCAGTTTCACTGACTGCGTCCATGGTGATGAGGAGGATGGTGTTTGGGCCGAGGGGATACGGGAGGGCGTTCTTGTCTGAGACTGGAGGTGTTATCTTGTAATGCACGTTTGGGGTGCATCTTATTGAGAAGGACTTGGATTGTGGTGGAGCACATCTGGAATGGGCATATATAAACAGAGACATATTATAAATACATCTATTTCATTGTACAATATTATGCAACAATTATTTCTTTATCTAGAGGAGGAATTAAAAGGGGATATTGTTGTACCAGACAGACCAACACACAGAGATATTTCAATTTCTAATAACAACAATCATTGAAATGATTTTTTTTAAGTGGTTTACCAAAAATATGAAGCCATTTCTAACACTGAGTTCTGATGATACCCAAGACTATAGTAATGAGCACCAAATAAATTACATTTACATCTATAATATTTATGAATATCAAAGTTTGATTTTATTTTTTAAAATTATATACATATATATATATATATATATATATATATATATATATATAATTTTTTTAAACAACAAATCTTCCTAACCCTCAACTTTAGGATATAAACGCTTTCAGAAAAATAACAGATGAGATTTTGGTTCTGAAGATTGTGAAACTACCATGTTTCATTTTCTTTCTTCTTCTATTTTAACATTTTTACGTTGATATTTCTACCAAAAAAGAAAATTCTGCATAGAAAAGAGAGAGTTTATGCAATGAAACAATTTACTTCCTTATTTTTAATTTATTTACTTGAAAATATGATGGTGAAAGTGTTGGTGGTGATGATGGTGAACACAATAGAAGATACTGTGAAAGATGTAAGAAAGCTGTAACCACTGATTTCCATAGTATTTGTTTTTCACGGGTTTTCAGCTTTCTTCAAAATATCTTCTTTAGTGTTCAACAGAAGAAAGAAACGTATAAACATCTGGAACCACCTGAGGGCGAGTAAATTATCATGTTTGGGTGAACTATCCCTTTAAGTAAAACCTAAAACAACAGAGAACAAAAATCTAGAAAGGATTTTAAAGGAATAATTTCTTAATTAAATTTAATTTGGCTAGTGTAGTGTGAGTAAAAACTATTTTATTCTTAGAAAATTGTTGTATTAGTATTACCTCATATCTAATATGTATACAAAAGCTTCTCACTATATGGTAACAGCATGTCATTAGCCCAAATTTCAAAATGACTGCATTAGTAGATTATAAATAATGCACTTATATGATTCAGTTCTGTCAGTAGATAGCAAACGCTGACTGAACAATCATGAGGTTGCCAAGGCATTGTCCATTTCAGCATGGCCTAACAAATATAGATAAAGCCTTCTTAAAAACACCACAGAAAAGACCTGTTAGTGGGTCTGGAAAGCTATCAGACACAATAGCCAACAGTGGGTGTTATAAACAGAAGCATTGAGGCCGAGTTCAGTGATGAATTTAAATAATGTCGCAGCACAACAAGTGCATTCATCCACCGCTAGATCTGACAGGAGAAATTCCTAAATAAATAATCGCCCTGAATTCTCCAACAAACATAACAACATCTTATGACAGAGACTCTTTCAATTCAAGGATGACTTTGTTAGCATTTCCTAAATTAACTGTAGGAATAAACGTATACAATACAGTCTTTTTAACTGTGTAAGCAACATTTCTGTCTGCTATATTTCAGTTATTGGTTTACACATGCATCAGACGGACATTGTGTTTAGGCTGACTCATGTTTGAGTTTCCAGAGGTCTATAATGACGCACTTGTCAAAGTAATCACAGTAATTTTGAAACAAATTCGTTTATTTTCAACTCAGACTCCTTAAATATGTTCATTTAATCTAAACAAAGCTTAGCTGACAGACAGTGGTACTTTTTAAGCATTTGCTTGATTTTTAAGAAATCTAAGTGCTCATAGTAAGTCAAGTTGAGCTAAACAAAAACACTGTTGAAAATAAAAATAAACTAATTGAGACAACTAGCAAAAATGCATGTGTACAGTATGTATAAAACATTTTGTGTCTTACATCACAATGTTTAACATTGAGGTAAAGTTGGTTTTATATTCACACATTCGGACTTTATCCTTAATAATATATTTTCAGAAGTATTTTTTGCAAATTCTATTAGCAGCCAATGACTATCAAAGTACAACATTGTTCACAGTCAAATAAACAGTGCTAATATTGTTTTGAAATCATACTTGCATGTGATTTCAGATTGAATATTCAAATGGTAACATGGTAAACGATAAGGAGCATGTCATAGCTTGTCACTGAACGAATGTGCGAATATAAAACCAACTTCACCTCAATATGCTTCATATTCACTTACACAGAACGAAACAAAGATGCAATGAAGGCTAAGTCAGCGGAGATGCGTCTGTCAGAATCCTTTTGTTATCCACAGAACAAAGAAAGTCGTATAGAGTGTGAAACAACATTCGTTTTAGAGTGAACTGCCCCTTTAAATATGTATTTCGGTCTATTAAAATAGACTTAATTCCCTTGAGGCGTATCGCGGTCGCTTATTATTATACTGCATCAACTCGTCCTGTGTTCATGTCCGTTTAACATATAACAAAGTTTTATACTTGTAGGAGTTTATTGTCGTGATAAATGAAAAATAAACTCGCCCACCTGATTAAGTTCACCGTTAACGTCGTTCCGAGCACATATGTCGTCTTGGTCGCTTTCTCGGTGTCAATAGTAAGTGATCGACGGGACACCATGATTTGTGAAGATGGCGCGTCTTTCTTTCACAGTCACTTCTGCTTGCCTTTAAGCCTGTATGGACGCGAGATGTGACCGTATCACCGAGCCAATTGACAGGCGAAAACAGGTGGATGATGTCTAGGAAACTAGGAAGACTTCAGCTGACGGGAAACTATCTGACTGGAAACGCCACAACTTGGTGTGCCTGCGACTCAACGGTAGAGGGAGCTTTTAAAGCCGTATATGTTGCAAATGCAAACATGTTTTTGTGTACATTTTAGTTCCTTAAGTACAAAGACATGACTTTTAATAAGTTAATAAAAAAGCATTCGAATTGTAATTTTAATATTTTTCTTTCATGGTGCAACTGCCTTCAGATTAATCATTATTTAACATTCAAAATACTAACTAATACTAATAATTTTAAATTTGTTAATTCCATTTAGAGTCATTATTTATTGGTTTTTGTTTGTGTCTGTTTTCAGTGTGTGGGCCAGTTTTGGCCCAGGAACCCAGCCAGAACTGGACCAGAACTAAAGCAAGGGCATGGTGGGCCAGACCGAGGTGGGCCAGATTTTGCAATCTGGGTTGTTTTCATTTACAGTCATTTGCTTGTTTTTATTATTATAATTAGGATATCTGCAATCATTGTAATCATTTCATTGTTCCATCCCACATGAAAAAAAATACAATAGCAATATACTGTAGTGTTTTTGAACCATACTATAGTAGTGTATTACACTGTATATATTAGTATTTACGACTCTTTGTTATTAAATGCTACAGCATACTGTAAAAAAAATAGTAAACTGATAAACTGTAGGTTTTGAATTGTACTGTCATATAATGTATAGTCTTGGAAAAGTAGTGCAATATTGGGTTGTTTATATCTAGTTATAGGGCGGCACAGTGGGTAGCACTGTCGCCTCACAGCAAGAAGGTCGCTGGTTCGAGCCTCGGCTGGGTCAGTTGGCATTTCTGTGTGGAGTTTGCATGTTCTCCTCGTGTTCGCGTGGGTTTCCTCCGGGTGCTGCGGTTTCCCCCACAAGTCCAAAGACATGCGCTATAGGTGAATTGGGTAAGCTAAATTGTCCGTAGTGTATGTGTGTGAATGAGAATGTATGGGTGTTTCCCAGTGATGGGTTGTGGCTGGAAGGGCATCCGCTGCGTAAAACATATGCTGGATAAGTTGGCGGTTCATTCCGCTGTGGTGACCCCTGATTAATAAAGGGATTAAGCCGAAAAGAAATTTAATGAATGAATATCTAGTTATTTATTTAGTTATTGTATAATGACAACTATAGACATACTTTACTGTTAGTATATGGTTTAAAAACACCTATTAGTATTTACTTTAAAATACTACATTATTTTTCATGTGGGATTACCAAAAAAGACTTGCAATATGCCTTTTAAATACTAAAGACCATAACAATGGACACAATTTAAGATTGCAGGGTTACTTTTGTTTATAGTTTATAGTTACTTAGTGTTTATAGTTACTTTCTTATAAGAAATATAGGCGGCTGAAACCACTTCTGTTAAAATCGTTGCAATCTTTTAATTTAAAATGATTTTAATAATTTAATCTTTTGCATTTGTATGCCTGTATGCATATTAAAAATAGCTCCAACAGGTAGTTTTTGCACACTACAAATGGACTTGGCAACAGCTGCACCTCCTCAATTCATGTAACCAATAAAACAATGGAATGAAACATATATTTAGCCTCGAGTATTACTGTATTACCTACCTGTCTAGCATCACCTTAAGTTCCGTCCCAATGGCAAGCACAATTTGAGTGGGTGCACTGATATCCAGTCGAAAGGTTCGCTGGTACATGTTTGTCGCATTGAACTTTTTCTTCTTTTGAAGAATCTGAGGTAGGTTGTGTGAGGCTGTTTGCTCCTGCGATACATTCATTGTTACCGACTTCCACGTCTGCAGATCTCAAATAACCTGTTTCTTCTGTGAAATAGGAGTATATAATGCAGCAGGAGAGAAAAGACGTGTTCTCACCTGTCTAAAAACTTGCTCGAAGCCAAATTTTAGAGATTTGCATAGAAAGCATTTGAAAGGAATGTGGACTAGTTTAAACTATGCAGTTATTTTTTTAAGCAAAACCTAAAGATTTCATCAGTTGCTTTATTCAAATGAAGCTGATGTGTGCATGTGAGATACTGTTTTTTTTTGTACAATATTTTAAAATTTATATGTATATGCACCTCATTATTTTAAAAGAAATCATGATTTTACATGCTTGCAAGTAAAGAGTAAGCATTTAGATAGTTTAAAATGACTTTAACAACAGATATTTTACAGAATAGGATCTTTTACAGTACAAATAGAACATAACATTTTGTTTGTCCAATTGTAGTTTGTCCTATTCATGCTTGCTACATGCATTAATTAACATCAAATAAGTCATCATTAACCTACTCGGGCAGTTTGGGTGTGACAAATAAAATAGCTGCAGGCTTCATTTCTACAATCCATTATATGTAATACAGTAAATGTGTCATATGTCAAAGCAGTTGTGTTTTTTCCCTTCACTAATGGGTTTCGAACAGGGCTTATCTAAAGGTTTATTGTGTCATTTTTTCAGTATTCCCTTGAATCATTTAACTGCAGTCAACAGCTCTCTGGATGGATCTTAGATAAATGTGTTTTTATAGCTATCATGAGCACAATGTACTGATGTCAACATGTTAGAGTAGTTTAAAAATATCTCCTCTCACAATAGCATCTAATTTATATTTTGAGTTAGATCGAGAGTCTAGTCAGAGAACTGGCTCTTAGCACGTACATATGACTTAGATCATTACAGTGTTACACATCAATAAATGAAGTCTTTTCATTACTTCATATTTGCTGTAGGAATCACTCTTAGAAAACAATCAAATGCTTATTTTTTATTCTCTGTTTATTTTTTTTATTTATTTATTTATTCATTTCAAATTGTTAATCAGTTCATGAAGACAACAGTTATGTCAGGAATTATGTCTGCAACGATGTTAGGAAATATGAACATTCAAAATTTAAATAAATACTACATAATTCAAATGATTATTTTAAATATATTTTGTTCTTTTGTGCAGAGTAGACTTTAACTCCTTTATTAGTTATTTTTATACTAATATTAACTAAACAATACATTTCATAATTACAAAAAATTTGATTAAATAGATGCAATGCAACTGAAAAGCTGTCATAATATATGCTATAATTCGTTAGAAATTTAGTTTTGGAACAAAATATAGCATAACAGCACAACAAACCTGGAAGAAAACTGTAAAATAAGTTTTTTAGTATTAATTCTTAACTAGGTCAACACGTTCAATATAATTCAATTACTACAAAAAATTATAATAATAAATGCTAAGGTGAGATATAAATAATGTCATAAAAATGATTGCACTCTAATAGTTTTTACTATGGACTATTTTACTATTTACTATTCATTTTTAAATACTACAAAACATGGATTTTCCCCCTAAGAATTACAGTTGTGAATAAAAAAAATTGGCTATTATAATTATTAAAACAAAATAAAAAAAGTTTCGAGTTTTCAATAATACCGAAAAGTCAAGTTTGACGGACTATTCGACTGGCCAATCATAGATATATACACTAGATATCGCATACGGACCCTCAGCATGCGTCAATAGCGCCGCCACATTTGTACAGTGCTCCCAGGACAAACATCATTCAACAGCACTAGTCGAGACACTGTGCCAATGTGAAGATGCTGGACTTTAGCGCTGCTTACGGGTGTAGTAACGAGCAAACAAAGAACAAAGGCAGAACATTTCATAGGTAAGATTTCATTTTTTACATGTTACAAACTTTTGTGCTCAACAAGTCACGTTATTGATGATAATACAGTCTCTTACTGCACTGATCATAAGGCAAAGTAGCATCAACATGCACTGAATTCTAGGGCTATGCTAGTTCTGATGAATAAAATAAGCAAACAATGTAAATGAAATATGACAACAAGACCTTGCGGTGCCAGAAACTTGTATTATTGTCGGCTAAGTGAACGAGTCGTTCATAACGGGGATTCATTCACAAACGAATCGCTCCCTCCGTTAGAATGAGAAGTGAAAGCAGGAGAGGGGGTGTGTGTTTCAGGACACGGATTAGATCAAATTTAACAGGGAGGGAGGATAATACATTTCCATGCACACAAACACACACTCTTTATCGGCAATGCCCGTGCGGTCACTTATCCATCGATGTAGAAAAGTGATGTAAAATTATAATTTTCGTAATTACATTTTTTTTGCGTGCTGACCACGGGGGGGAATTCCCGATCATAGATATATGTATATAAGTGTATATCTCTGGCTCTGGATGGCCACAGTCCTCCACTGTATCTTGGTCCCGCATTCATTTCAAAGGAGCGCTACCCTGTACTAAAATGGCGGCCCTATTGACGCATTCCTTCCAATAGACAACAATATGCCAGGCGACATCTAGTATATCTATGCTGGCCAATGACGAGAGGCCTCCGTCACCATGTGACCAGAGAGGCGGATCACGTGTCAACGGAAGAAGATGCTTTTGTTTTTCCCAAGGAAAAAAGTCGGGGAACAATGTTTGGAAATGCGACTTTTCAGCCATATCACACATTTATCCCAATAGCAAAATCGCAGTCGCATTCAGGACATGACCTCTTCTGGAATATTTGAGCCCCGTTTTGGAATCTTGAAGCTTGTTTGACGCTCCGTTTAGGAATTCCTAGAAGCTGCAGAGATTGAGGCGGAAGAAGGGAATTTCGCAGGGACGAACCGAGTGATGGCTCCGGGTTGATTTAAGAACTCCTTGCAATGTTTCTCAGCTCAATTCGGCTTCGTTTCAAATCATATGTATGTTCTAAAACACAGATTAGTCTCTGTGTGTCATTAATGTCATAATTTGAACCGAACGTTCGCGATCTAGAAGCTCAAAATGGCGGAGGGCAGGCCCATCCCCCAGGCCCTGTTCCTACTCATAGTGAGTGTCGTGGGCCTGGACACTTGCCCTTCTCCCTGCTCGTGTTCTGGTGGTCCGGGAGCAGCACAGTTGTTGGATTGTAATAGGAAAAGACTGACTGTAGCAGCCCTGGAAGCTCCAGCCTGGGTCACCCATGCGTAAGTATCTATCAGCCGAGATGTTGTTTACATGCCCTGATAATGATGATGATGATGATCAGCCTCCAGCAGTTTGCAGGAGCTGAACATGTGCACCATAGTAATAATATACATTGAGGTAAAGTTGGATTTATATTCGCGCATTCATTCAGTGACAACTTATGACATGTCTGAAATCACATGTATGACTTCAAAACAACATAATCACTATTTAATTAATTGACTGTTAACAATGTTGTACTTTGATATTCATTGGCTGCTAGTACGATTTTGTTTTATTTATAATTTGCAAAGAATAGTTCTCTGAAACTATATTATTAAGGAGAAAGTCCGAATGTGGGATTAGAAAACCAACTTTACCTCAATGTCATTTAAATCTGACAGCTGATTAGAGGAAAATTGATAGTTTGGTGCATTTTAGTAGTTTTTAAAGTTAGTTATTTTACGTCAAATTGTGTTTTACCTTATAAGCGTCATATGATTTCTTTAAGAAATATTATTAAAAAGATACTTGTTTTTTCCTCCAAAAATCGTAATTATACTAAAACAAAAACCCATAAGTGTCATTAAAAGGGTAGAAAATAATTGTTGCTTCGAATAAATGTAGCAGAAATTTCATTACCGTTTTTAAAAACTAAATAAAATGCACTGCTACTAAAGCAAATTCATGTTAAGTCGTGTAATGATAATTTGATGGTTAATTGTGTTAAAATGTGAATATCAAAATAATAAAATGTGAATATCATATATTATATATTGGTGTTTTTGTAAAGTTCCATAATCTGACTATAACACATTAAATGGGACATAAATACTTAGTTTTTTTTTTTTTTGCTTAGATTTGTTGTTATTAAACCAGTAATAAAGCAATTGTTCACCCCAAAAATGTTCTCTCTCTCAGGCCATCCAAGATGTAGGTGACTTTTCCAAATTAGAACGATTTTAATCTGAAACTGTGGTCCTTGGTGATTGATGAAATGCAAGCTATTGACTCCCAACACTTTTAGAATCAAAAAAGCACAGGCAAAACAAAATTAAAGACATGGTTCACCCAAAATTGTAAATTACCTCATCATTTACTAAGTGGTTTTAAACCTTTATGAGATTCTTTCTTCAGTTGAACATAAAAGAAGAATGTTTGAAGAATGCTGATTGCCAGGACCTATCGACTTCCATAGTAGGAAAAAATATATATATGGAAGTCGATAGGTCCTGGCAATCAGCATTCTTCAAACATTCTTCTTTTGTGTTCAACAGAAGAAAGAAACTCCAATAGATTTTGAACAAGTGAACGGTGAGTAAATGATGGCAGAATTTTCATTTTTGGGGTGAACTAAACAGTGAGCTCTTATGAAGTGCAAGAAATTTAATGTAATTTATAAGATTATTAATTTCAGTACACAGCCCATATAAACAGTCCTGAGTGTGTTCACGAGCTTTCTTTCACATGATGATGTGCATCAGGTTTTTGATGTTTTAAGGTTTCTTTTTGATTTATTTATTTATTTATTTATTTTTTATGTAAGGAAGCTTGCTCAGGTTGTAAATATTTGCTTGCACTAGTTTCCGTACTCCTTTTTAGTATGCGAGTACCCCCAGATAAGATTTTTCTATTTATTTATTTGTTGTTTCTCTCTGGAGATTACTTTTTCAGGCTTCAATAGTTTGCTTTATTTGATTCTAGGTCTATAAATCAGAATGAACTTACAGCTGTGCCTTTTCTTGGAGATGCCTCATCCAACATCACTGTGCTATCATTGTAAGTTTCTTTCTTCAGGCTCTTTACAACTGACAATACTGTTTAACATTACATGGATTGCGTGATTTGTTTACTGTTTTACATTTCATTAGGAGTGATAGGTTGTGAATATTGTTATGGGATGTCTGTAACCATCTGCTGTTTATTTTCAGCGTTCATAACCGAATCTCTGAAGTGGTGGCGGAGCAGCTGTTGCCATATTCATCTCTGGAAAGTCTAGACCTGAGCTCTAATTCTATATCCGAGCTTAAAGCTGGATCATTCCCTCCCATGCAGCTAAAATACCTGTGAGTTTGTTTTTTTGCTAATGTTTTTGAACTCATGTATGTCAAGCACTTTAGTAAAACTGAAGCGAACATCTAAGTAGATTAAGAGAGCTAGTAGTTATAAGCAGGGCTAGACAGAATCTGTGCACGTTTTTTTGCTATTTCTGTACAGAATTTTATATCAAAAAAGTCTGAGGATTTATGTGGAATTATTTTGAGAGGATAGTAACTAAAAACTTAGCACATAAAAAAAAGAAAAACTTTTATTTAAGGTTTACAATGCAAATAGAACTACTATTAGAACTACTAGGTAAACAAAGTAAGCCTCATATTTAATATATCTGCTAGAAGACTGAAAATATTGTTTTGTTTGTTTGTTGGACTTTATTAATTCCAAAGAAAAATGCACCCATTGTTGACAAGTTACTTTTGAAAGTAATGCATTACAATATTGAGTTACTCCCAAAAAAAGTAACTAGTTGCATTATGTTTTATAGTAAGCAATGCGTTGCGTTACTTTTGAGACACTTTTGTTTTACTTTTCCTTACCTTTGCAGAGGCTTGATCTCTGTCAGAACCTGCATTTTATTTTATTTTTTACTTCTTTTTTTTAAATAGAGGAGCTCTGTATTTAACATTGCACTGTATTACCTACAGTTTAAAGCAATGTGTTTGCTACTTTTGTACCTTTTGTCTTATTAGTGAAGTCAAATCATTGTCCATTGAGACAATCCCCTTTTCCTTTTCTTTGATGCGTTCAAAATAATGAGCGCATTCTCTCATTAGCTGTTTCTCTCATTAGAGTAGGATGAACTTTTTATTCGATAAGAAAAAATGTGCATAAACTACTATGGAAACACTTTTAGCAAACAAATTCCAGTATATGCATTAAAAAAAGTTATGTGATTTTGTTATAAGAGATCATGTGATGATAAAAATGTGTGAATGGACAAACAATGTTGTTTTGGTCATTCTAAAACACCGTAAACATTTTAGTATTAGTGTTATTATATTGTTAATTACCTCCAGGATTGTAAACAGTGTCTGTGCTTCGCCTCTCACGCCTTCAAACGCCACCATGCGTTCATTGTGTGTCGGCATTGTCTTCTGAGGCACAAGTCATTTATTAAATAAAGAAAAGATTCATGCAGCTTCTCCTACCGCAGCAAATCCCGTTTTTTGATATTTGGCACCAGTTAATCAGGAAGTGATGATTTTGTTCTCTTTGACTCGTTGGATGAAAACGCTGCTTTATTCGCACGACTTTTATGCGATATTGCAGTTTTGCGCATAAATTTAATTTGCATCTTTGGATGGAAAGCAACTTAATGCGTGATTCAACGTGACTGTTCATTTTAATTCAGCAATTTATTTTTTAAAAGCTAATTAATTTTAAAAAATCTCTCTGATTACATTTTTAAAAAAGTTATTCTAATATTTTTACTTTTTTTTTGAAGTAATGCATTACTTTACTCGTTACTTCGAACCCTAATATTATTACGTAACTCACAGTACTTGTAATGTGTTACCCCCAACACGTCACAGCAGAGGTCACCATACAATACTACATAACATAATTAAAAACTGCGTTACATACAATTTACATACTACATCACATACTTTACAAACTGTATTTCACATAAATCATGTAAACATTTGCATATCATTGAATAATACTACTGAAATTAACATCAAAACTGAATAAATATTTATTTACACACTCAAATAGACTCAGTGATGGGCTGTAAATCTGTGGATTTCTGTGGCCTACTTATCAGTTATCAGTTGACACAACTCTAATATCATGATTAAATTGTTGCTTTGATCTTTGTTTTGTATTTGAATAATTGACGTTTTTGATGGATTTTTATTTTTGGACTGGTTTTGACGTTCATGGATGTTTGTCTGTTTTCCTCTTCCTTCATCCCGACAGCAACCTGAGCAAGAACAAGATAAGTTCCCTGGAACCTGGCTGTTTCGGAAACATCAGCTCGCTTCTGGTGTTGAAGATAAACCAGAACAGACTCTCTCTGCTGCCCGATAAAGTCTTCACCCTCTCTCAGCTCCAAGTCTTGTGCGTATTTCAAGGCTAATGAATAGGATGTTATTGCAGCGCTCAATTAGATTGTATCTGACAGAATTACTGCTTGCTAAATGCTACAGATATTATCAAGCAGGGAGTTCATTTCCCTCGTTGTCTTTTCTGCGTTCGATTGTCAGTGGCGCGGTTTAAATTTTCTCATTGTAACACGCTCCTCTTTACGCCCGGCTTCTGTTTCAGAGAGTTGAGGCGCAACAGGATCCGCGTCGTGGAAAGTCTCATTTTCAAAGAACTGAAGGCTCTTAAATCACTGAAAATGCAGCGCAACGGCATCACAAAGCTGATGGATGGAGCTCTCTTCGGTTTGGAAAACATGGAGGAGCTGTAAGTCAGTGCTTTCATTAGATCATTAAAAATGTTAATATAAAAAAACCTGTTATTTCCTTTGAGGAAATGGAAAGGAAATCTATTCAAACAAATATTTCTATAAATAATAAACTGTGTATCACATGACCCTATGTTGGAAAAAATATTTAGTTTATTTGTTATTTTATAAAAAAAATTCTTCAATCTTTTTTGTCTGTACACAATTATTAGCCCTCCTGTGAAATTTTTCACTCTTTCAAATATTTCTCAAGTCATATTTAATGGATCAAGGACATTTTCACAGTATTTCCGATAATATTTTTTCTTCTGAAGAAATTCTTATTTTTTTTATTTTGGCTAGAAAAAAATAAATAAATAAATAATAATAATAATTTTAAGGTCATATTATTAGCCCCCTTAAGCAATATTTTTTTGTCAATTGTCTACAGAACAAACCATCATTATGCAATGACTTGTCTAATTACCCCATCTTGCCTAATTAACCTAGTTAAGCCTTTAAATTGCACATTAAGCTGAATACTAGTATCTTGAAAAATATCTAGTGAATATTATGTATAAAATATTAGAAATTGGTTATTAAAACTATTATGAAAAAATCTATCCGCTAAACAGAACATGAGGAAAAAATATAAAAGAATTCATATTTAACAGGAGAGATAATAATTCAACTTCAACTGTAAACCAGCTTCAAATGAGACTTAAAAAATATATAGTAAATATTTTAGGGTTTTTCTTAAAACCAGTTGAATTTAAACTCATTTTCTTCACCTTAAAGTTGATTTACTGAGTTACAATTAAAGTTTTTGTTCTATATAAATCAAATGATTGATTTTGTGATTGACGAGTGTTCTGTTGATGTGTGCTTTTTTTTTTTAGAGAATTGGAGTATAATAATCTGACGGAGCTGAATAAAGGCTGGCTCTATGGACTTCACATGCTCCGGATTTTGCGTGTCAATCAGAACAATATCGGACTCATCCGAGCTGATGCCTGGGAGTTTTGCCATCGCTTGGAGGAACTGTGAGTGACCTTTGCCCCGAGTGTAACCTTTAATCCATTTGCAAAATTTCCATTCATTTTTTTTGTTCTAGAAATACCCTTATTTTTTTATGTGGTGTTGTATTTGATTTCTGGCACTTGATTAATGCGTGTATTTTTTTGTTTCTCAGGGATTTGTCCTTCAATCACTTGAGTCGGCTGGAGGATTGGGTGTTTGCTGGTCTTAGTCTCCTGCAGAGTCTCAATTTAGGGGACAATCAAATCTCACACCTGGGAGAAGGAGTGTTCAGCAGCCTGGCTAATGTCCGCACACTGTAAGATTACCCACAAACCCCTGCTGTTATTCATTGACCTTATTCTTCACGTACGAGCAGGTGCAGCCATTGGAATCTTTTTGGCTTCTGGTCTTATTCACTTGCATTGATTTTTAGACATTAAAAACAGATCATGTTGCAAACTGATATTCTTTTATTATATTATTCTACTTATGTATATATAGTCATGAACACACTTGTTTGTAGTTTGACCGTTTTCTGTCTTTTATTATTCCTGTGCATTTGTCCCTCAGGCAACTAAATCAGAAGTTCTAAAATGATCGCAAAAACAAGCGCACTTCTGCATTGCAGAATAAGGTTAATAATTATACAGATTATGTTCAGTAACATTGGGGCTCTGTGAGTCTCTTTCCAATAGTTTTATGTGAGAAAAATCATTTCATGTGAGCACAAAAATATTAGAGTTGTCACAACAAAAACGATAAAATAAGTTAGGGTTGACTTTACTTTTTAAGTTGACTATTTTATTACAGGTTTCCCACACTACTTGAAAGTACTTGAATTTCAGACATATGAATTGAAGCCCTGGGAAGTACATAAAAACAAACACAGGTCCTTGAATGTGCTTGAATTTATAGTTTATGGTGTTATTTCAACAATTGTACTGTGCTGCTATAAAGAAAATATCAGAAATGTAAATTTTATACAAATACAATACACTATGACAAATAATGCATTTTATCAATGTTTCAGAAACCACGTTTGAATATTACCAGTATTGAATTTAACTAATTGTGTTAAAGTTCTTTGAACATGACTGTTTAAAACGGTCAACATTTTTGAAATTGACACATTCAAAACATCATTATGATGCATTTTAATGTAAATATTAAGTGTAAGTAAAATGTTAAGTACAGCAAGAACTTACTATATATGCTATATATATATAGGTGCTATATATGCTGGGGGTGTGAAATTAAGGTGCTTGATTTTAAATTATTAGTGATTTAAAAAATACTTGAATTTGGTGTCTATGAAAGTGTGGGAACCCTGTTATTACCTTATTACCCTATAACTTGCAAAGTAGTAGTTATTAAAAAAAGAAACAGTAATAATAATGATGATCAAAGCTTTAATTTTAAGGGAATAATTGCACTGTTCTTCCATTTATTCATTTGAACAGAAATGCTATGGTATTTGAAGAAAAAAATAAACTTATTTTATAAATAAAGTTCTTAAAATTGTAATGTGTTTTAACCTCTTATAAAGATGTTAAAAGTTTCATTGTGTCAATTAAATTGACAATCTTATTGACTAAAATGTGTTTTAACTATTAACATGCAATATAGAAAAAAATCTCATAACGACACAATATAATTGTAAATGTTTATTAAGTTTTAATTTGCAATAATTGCTTGAATATTAGTCAAAATTGAATGAGACATCTAAAAACTTATACGTTCATTTTATGATTATTTTTTTTTACATAACAACCCCTTCCCCAACACTTTAACCCCTTACAGATGAGGAAATTGGAAAAAAATAAAAGAAATAATATATCTAAATAAATAAAAATACATGTAGGGCATACATTTGTACATCAAGTTACATTGTAGTTGCATCAAATTACATGAATAATAGGTTATTTAACTCTAAATGTACATCTCTAAAAATCTTGTAATACTTTTCCACCTCTTCAGAAAAATATCAGTCTTCATTTGTAGACATGCAGTCATTTTTTTCCATTATTTAGACTTGTTTAAGTCTCTGAATCTAATGAGCCATCTTTGGAGGACCTTTTTTCATCCATACGTGCTTTTTGCTGGAAAACCATGGTGTGCATTACTGATTTGTCTGTATTTTATCTCATTACATTTAAAACCAATATTTGCTCTCAGATGAAGTCAAAGCAGATGTGTTAATGTGTGTACAGCTCCTCTAGAAAATAGAATAGAAAATAAATGTAGATTCTAGCTATATAATTGCTAACACACAGTCCATCCCATTAGTTTTGCCCTGTATGAATCCTTTTAGTTTAGCTTCTGCATTTCAGCCCACCATGTAGAAAGAGCACATTCAAACATGCCTGTCCCTCATACCCTGTGCGCTGTGCTTTTTGGCACAGTTGTAAAGAGATGTCAGTCTTTTACAGCCAGCAGTGCGTGAAGACAGTCTCACAATACTCCCACATACCAGCCTGTCCGTACAAAACCTCCTATTATACACAAAAAAAGCATACAAGCTGCTGTAGAAACCTACGACCTCAAATCAATGTATGCAAAAGTGCAATTTCTCAAAGAAAGCAGGTGGCCGCTCTGACATTTTAGATTAATCACAGGAAACATGTTCTACACTGCAGCGGTCGTATGTTTTGCTGTAATTCTGATGGTTGTCTTTTGTTTGTTTGTTTTCTCCAGGGACATCCGCAATAATGAGATATCCCTTGCCATCGAGGACTTCATTGGCATGTTTGTGGGTTTGAAGAGGCTGAATTCACTGTAGGTTTTTTTTTTTTCTTCTTCCTGTTGGTGGATATGAGCGTTTTCATTTTACTTGACATGAGCATTTGTGTATGTTTTTCAGTGTTTTACAGAATAATAAAATCAGGACCATCACTAAGAGAGCTTTCGAGGGTCTGATGGAGCTGGAGCATTTGTGAGTCTCTTTTAGCCTTTAGTATTTCTTTATCTTTTATTCCTGATCTCACTAATCCAGAAATTATCTATACACATCCAGAAAGAAGTCAACTGGAAGACCTTTTGACATTTTGATTACATGTTTAAAGGTCAAAATATTAAGAAAGAAACCTATGAATTGTTAAAGTTTGATTATATAGCATTGTGAATTAATTAGTGTATTTTTGGCATCAAAATTCTATTCTATGAAGTAGTGGTGTAACGGATCACAAATCTCATGGTTCGGATCACACTATGGTTTTTGAGTCACGGATCGGACCATTTTTCAGATCAGCAAAAAAGGGAGGAGACAAATGTCACTTGCTTTTCCTTTGTACAAAAATATTACTGCAAAAACCATTGGTTTTAACAAACAGAACTTAGAACCTGTAATTTTAATAAAAATCAAGAAAGAACCAGCTGAATAAAAGAAAAATATTCAATATGAAATATGATCTTTGCTACTGTTGCTGATAATGCTAAATATAGAAACTTTTTCCGTCATCATATTTTACAGGGAAGCCAAAATGCTTTTATACACCTGATTTGAATGACGCGGGAGGCGATCTCTCTGCGATTGTTATAAATGTTGGATTAACCTACGAATTCAAATAAAGTTATTAATCTGCGGGTCACGTGCGTTCTGAACTGTGGGCTGTGATACGTACGGATCACGGATCAACCGTAATCCGTTGCACCCCTACTATGAAGAAATAGTTCAAATTAAATGAACTAATATTTTGTTAATAGATTGGTTGTGATTTTGAAGAACCAGGTTATTCCATCAAATACTGCTTTCTTAACCATTCTGAAGTTAAATTATTGGAATAGTGTTGTTTTAAAATGAATAAAAACATGTCTGGAAACATGACACATTTTTTAGACAAATTTTTTTTTTCCATAGCTTAGATGAAGCATTTCAAAGTCACGTCGATCATCTGGTTTGTGTATAAGCTGACATACGAACGATCCACTGATGAATCGCGGCTTTAAAATGCTCCAGTGTCCCTGTATCTGTGGTTACATTCAGTAAACAGCGGTGACTTCGGTGCACTGATGACCTTCATGGCCAATCACAGTCATTTCTGTTGAGCACGTGAACACAATGGCATATCAGTGGTGTTTAAGAATGCGCTTACATGTTAACGGGAAATGGAGGTTTTAAAAATTTCATTATCGATTGGTACCGAATTATAGTATCATAACAACCCTACTATTAAGTAATATTTTGATCTGAATTTATTCATTTTCAAATTTTATATAAAAATGGTGTCTTTTGGAGCATTTTTTTCTTCAGGAAAATTTCAGTTGGTCGAATTTTTATAGATATAATTAAACAGATATTTTGTTAACAGATTGGATGTGATTAAAATATTGTTCAAATTAAAGTTTAAATGTTGGTTTAAATATTGAAATATTGTCTTTTTTAGACATTTAGATATTTAATTTTTTAGCTATTTAAAAGGAACATATATGGTTGTTATATTGTTGGTGCTTGAATATGAAAGCAAAAAAAAAAATACAGCAAATAGCCATTGTTCAGAAAAACACACAGATAACCCACCTACTTAATTTCATCAATAAATCTCCTATTTGAATTTGTTCTTCAGGGACCTGAGTAAGAATGGCATCATGTCTATTCACCCGGACGCTTTCACACATTTAAAGCTTAAAACACTGTAAGTGATTATTTTTTTATTTTATTTGACTACATATTGTATTTCATTTGCTATGTGTATCTTTATATGACTTATTCTAGTCGTTGTCAGTAAGGGTTTTGTTCATGTGTTAGTATAATATATTTGCGTTGTGCTCTTCCTCAGTGTTCTGAACAGCAGCAGTCTCCTGTGTGACTGTCAGCTTCAGTGGTTGGGCCAGTGGTTGATTGACAGCCGCTTCCAGCAATCCTGCACCGCTGTCTGTGCTTATCCTGCCTCCCTGGCCGGATCTACTGTGCTTTCTGTTAAGCCTGAGAAGTTTGTCTGCAGTTAGTGAATACTTTTTTTCATAACACTGTAATTTAAAGGATTAGCCAACCCAACAATTTAATTTAGCATATATTTTACTGACCCTTATTCAGTTTTAATCCCCAGAGAGTTTCGTTCATCTTTGGAACACAAATTAAAGGTGACCTATTATGCCCCTTTCACAAGATGTAAAATAAGTCTCTGATGTCCCTAGAATGTATGTGTGTGTGTGTGTGTGCGTGCGTGCGTGTGTGTGTGAAGATTCAGCTCAAAATGCCCCCCCTCCCCCCAAAAAAATATAATTGTTTTTTTGGAACTCTTTGAAACTGCCCCTATTAACCTTTGGTTAAATTTGTCTTGTTTTGGTGACTGTCACTTTAAATTTAAGTGAGTTTGTGCTCCCAGCCCTGCTCTTTTCAAAAGAGGGTGTGGCTACAAACACCTATGCATCAGGATAGTGGCAGATTCAAAACGGGACTAATGTTATCTCTGTGAAAATCTGAAAATGGTAAAAGAAGTGGCTCAGAAGAAGGTAGTCTATGGAGACTAAAACTTTGTGCTAGAGACTTGCGCAGGATGGATTTTTCAGTCTCGCTCCCGCAAAAATATATATAATTTTCTCCCGCTCCTGCCTGCAGTATTCAAGTTTTATCTCGATCCCGCTCACAAAAACCTGCAGGTAAACATATAAGTAGTTTTATTTTAACTGCTTCTTCCAGCTACTCAGTTATCTATTTCACTTGCTTCACTTTTGAATATAAATAAAAAAGAAACAGAAATATGACAAGTAGACAGTCGGCTGCTTCTCACTCAGGGCTGTCTATGCTAATGAGGGAGAGATCGTCACCAATGGACGGGGCTTTCCCCCTCCCCTGACATGTACATAGGGAGTTTTTATGAACTGTGGTTATAAAAAAATAGATTTTTTTTAATCATTAGAGACACATCTTGACACATAACTGTGTTTAACCCTTATAAAATAGATTTTTGCATAATAGGTTCAGGATAGTTTGGATAAAATACGAGAGCTCCCTCATCCTCCATAGACCGCAACAGTCTGGATTTGTAGTCCAGAAAAAGAACAAAAAACATTGTCAAAACATTCCATGTGACTTCAGTGGTTCAACTGTAAACCTACAAAGCTCCAAAACATACATATGCCTAAAAACAACTGCGTCAGGATAGGGTGCGAGTTTACAATGGGGCATTACATGTTGTACTGCTGACACTATTGGCAATACATTGTATTGCTCGTAGTAAGCACACACTATTACTTGATGTGGGAGAAAAGATATAGGTGAACCGTATATTTACAGCTTTTTTTTGTGTCTTAATATCTTAATTTGTGTTCTGAAGATGAATGAATGTCTCAAAGGATTGGAATGACATGAGGGAATAATTAATAACAAATTTACAATTTTGGGGTGAACTAACTCATTAATGCCTTACTATTGGCTTCATTTTATGCTATTTAAAATAACTTTTTGTAGCATTAATATGTTGTCATTATGTCTCCTTTGCAGGTGACTTTCCTAAACCCCAGATCACGGCTCACCCCAAGACTGCTGTTGCTTTACGTGGGACAAACGTCACTCTTAACTGCTCGGCCTTCAGCAGCAGTGACTCTCCCATGAGCACGTCCTGGCGCAAAGATGGAGAGGTGCTGTATGAAGCTCAGGTGCAGAATTACGCCCGCTACCAGGACCAGCGCCTCCTCTACACCACCATACTCCATCTGCTCAACGTCAATTTCACAGATGAGGGCCAGTACCAGTGTGTGCTCTCCAACCATTTCGGCTCAAACTACTCCACTCTGGCCAAGCTCACTGTTAATGGTTAGTACATCACTACATTTTTTTCAATTATTTGATTTGTTTTTAGTTAAAATGAGTCTAGATGAGGTTTTTTGTTATACGACAGAAATTTATTACATTTTTTAGAGCTAGGATAGGGGTGTTTTATATTTATAATTTATGATAAAATCGTAAAGTTGACGTTGAGTAAGCCGCTCACTTTGCAGAAAAACAAACAGCGTTTTAAGAGATGGCATTGATTGTGTGATAAAGCCTATTAGTAATGACAATATAGTTTTGGTTATGAAAGAAAAGGACCAAAAAAGCCGTACAGGGATTTTTTATTTATTTATGATACTTGATATGATTTAACAAGAGAAAAAGTGTCATTTTGATATTGATTGTACACAATAGTTCAACAAACATGAACCTATTAAATCAGTTTTGAAAATCAATTGAAAATCAATCAATTTTAGATACAATATTGTCTAGTTTTGTTCTGGTTTACCAATGAAAATATTTCTAAACGAATCCAGAGCAGAGCCTGTTCTGTTTTTGAACAAATCAATGAAATTATCCATAAATACTGTTACTTTATTAGATGAGTCAGCCTTTTTGAACGAATGGTTTGAATGAGATAGGTCTTATCTCGTACTGGTGGTTTTAGTGTCATATTTTCTGTTACAGAAATGCAAAACACACCAAACAAAATAGCTATAATGAATAAAATTCAGATATAAATAATAATAAAATGTAATTTTGTCGGCTAGTGTTGTCAAAAATAGCAAGATTTCGATAAGTATCGATATTGGAATAATTAAAACGATATGATCTTGCTTTTGGTTAGTATCGATTGTTTCTTCAAAGTATCGAAAATGGTATCAAATATCGATATTTTTCAAGGTATCATATGGAAGTTAGGGTTGTCACGATACTGAAATTCGTTACCAATCGGTACTGAAATTTTAAAAACGTCCATTTCCCGTGAACATTTAAGCGCTGTGGACTTTGAAATGCTCCAGTGTCCCTGTATCTGTGGTTACACTCAGTAAACAGCGGTGAGCTGATGACCTTCACGGCCAATCACAGTCATTTCTGTTGAGCACTTGAACACCATGGCAAATCAGGGCTGTTTAAGAACATGCTCCACAGCGCTTAAATGTTCGTGGGAAATGGACGTTTTTAAAATTTCAGTACCGATTGGTATCGAATTCCAGTATCGTGACAACCATAAAGGAAGTTAGACATTTCAGTATCGTGAAAACACCATTGTCTAAATTGCAACACCCCATCTTGCAGCTTGTTTTATTTCTTTTTTCATACATCCAGAAATCTTTCCCTAAGACTAAGGCCAAACTTTCTTTTTGTGAGATTGCGAAATTGTGTGATGCATTGAGAGAATACTGCCATTGTAGTTACAGTTGTATGTGTGTTTGTGTGTGTGGGAGAGAGAATGTGTTGGATATTCAGATTAATGAGTACTCATTAATGTCTATGGAAGAATAATATAGTTTGTATTTGCATTTTCTTAGTTTTGCATTATGATTTTCATGCCCAGAAGTGATCGTTAAGACTTTGCCAACCTCTGTGTAAAGCTGCATTTCTCACAGATGTGTGTTTTTAATCTTGTGTTTGATCTGACTAATGAAAAAGACACAACTTTTGTACATAAGAGAACAGCAGAAGCTACACCACAGCTATAACAGCAACAGCACAGAAGAACATTATTGTTGGAATCAGTTTGTTGAAATGACAATTGTGCAATCATCTGCACTTTTGTACTGAAGTATTGCTATAGCACTATGATTTGATAAGAAGATTGACATTAGTTTTTTTTTTTTCAAAATCAATACCATCATTTCTCCATGGTTGTTTTCAGAACTGTCAGTTAAATAATCCACATCTATTGAAAATGCATAACAGCTCTCTGGGATGCTGACCTCAGCAATGTAATTATTCTGTTTATATGAGTTCATGATACCGATGAAAAAGCGGATTTGTAACCCAATAACAGAGTATTACAAAAACAGAAGCATGATTCACAAAGCAAACACTGTAAATGGAAATGCAGCTGTGTTAAGGGTTTGATAGGCCATTCAATTACATGTTTTGTACTGGATGTTTAATCAGTAGATGAATTCTGCTGTCACATACAAGTAGAAAATTATGGTAATATTAGTTTTACATAACATTAGCAATGTATTTGCTTTTGAGGCAGCTGATACAGTTCATCGTATTTATTTTATGGCCATAATACATATTGTACAAGGTAGAATAACAAGAATAGTACTTTCTTTATGAAAATAATGTAACATAATATTGCTTTAAATAAAATGTTTATATTATTTTATACATCACTAGATTATTTGATGAATAAAAAAATAAATAATAGCATTTACAGTAGAAAGTAATCGTAGTAAATATCATTATTGTCCTTAATTCATATTCATTTTTAATTCCAAAATGTAATTGAATGAATTCTATATATTTTTTTTAATTTAATAATTATAAAAAAATGAAATTAATGTTTTATTTGCTTTTATTTAGGCTTTCTCCTTACAAAAAAAAAATGTTGTGGTGTAGTTGTATCAGGGAGTATTATATATTATATATAAAGTATTTTATATATATATATATATATATATATATATATATATATATATATAATACATAGATATATACATACATATACACATTTTTTTCTTTTTGGTTACTAGAGTCAAGTTTTACAAGAATAGTCTGGCTATATCTAGACTTTCTGACGTTGCTTGTGGAAATAACTCACTAATTGCTTTTTCCCCAGAGCTCCCAACCTTCCTGAAGACACCCATGGACCTGACCATCCGCACCGGGACGGTTGCGAGGTTAGAGTGTGCTGCAGAGGGACACCCGACACCCCAGATCGCTTGGCAAAAAGACGGTGGTATCAATTTCCCTGCTGCTCGTGAAAGAAGGATGCACGTCATGCCAGACGATGACACTTTCTTCATCGCTAATGTGAAGGCAGAAGATATGGGCGTCTACAGTTGTACAGCCAAAAACGAGGCAGGCAGCCTGTCAGCCAATGCCACCCTTACTGTGCTAGGTATAGTATTTGACCAATTTGGACAGTTTGTTTACATTGAATAAATAATAACTGTTTTTTTTGTTTGCCGAAAATTGCACACTCCCACACTTCTGCTCTCAAAAAGTCCTTTTACTAAAATAAGCTTAATGTTTTGACTCCAAGATCTTCGTCAGATAAACATCAAAAGCTTAGAAGAGAACAATTTATCAGCGTGATCGATCACAACTGACATTATTAATCAACTTTATACCCAATCATCAAATTCATCTTGGAAGTAATATGTAATTAAGCTTTTTCTGTGATTATCTTAGGACTTCATTTGCTTATGGGTAAATGATTAGTGAGTAACAAATTGCAGTAAACGGTCAAACTACTTGGTTTACAAATTTGTGTGTTTATGGCAACGCATTAAAATAAATATCCAGTTTGCTACTTTAAGCAACACTGCAAGTTATTTTTTACGGCTAAAAATCAATGCAAGTGAATGAGGCAGGAAGTCTCGAAACAATTAGGTTACAATAGCCACACCCACTCTTACCTGAGAAATAAGGTGAATGAATGTAAAATAACAATAAAAATCACACACGCTATGTAACATTACTATGATAACATTTAAAATCCCTTAAAAGGTTTCAAATTCCAAATTTAATCCATGTATTTCATGTATAAATGTAAAACACTTCTGTCTGTAGTAAGATCCTATTAATATCACCACCCCTTCTGGGTAATCATACACTTATAGTACTTGAATATTGACGTCGGCAATGTATGTATAAAAGCATTAAAGTGAATGGCAAGAACTCAAAACACTGCTTATTTGAATAAACTGTCTGTTGAGAACAGTAGCATAATTGTGGCAAATTTATTTAGTTTTATTTCAGTTTTTCAAGCACCTGCCATAAATTTCCAGATGTGTACATTTTCTTTAAAGGGGACCTATTATGCCCCTTTTTACAAGATGTAAAACAACTCTCTGATATCCCTGGAGTGTGTATATGAAGTTTCAGCACAAAATAACACAAATAATGTTTTGTAAGTCTTTGAAACCGCCCCTTTTAGGCTTTGAGACAAATTGTGCCATTTTGGTGACTGTTGCTTTAAATTAAAATGAGATTGTGTTCTTTTTCAAAAGAGGCTGGAGCTACAAATTCCTATCTATCACCATAGTGGCAGATTCAAAAGAGGACTAAAGTTATCTCGGTGAAAACTCTAATGGCAGACGGCTGCTTCTCACTTAGGGCTGTTTATGCTAATGAGGGTGAGATCATCACTAATGGGCGGGACTTTCCCTCTCTGCTGGCATGTACAAAGGAAGAATGTCAGTCAAAGTGTTTTTGCAGACTGTGTGATCATAAAAAATGCAATTAATACGTTTTTACCAGTCGAGGCTGGCTATATTCACACACCCTTGACATAACTGTGTTTAAACCCCTTATAAAATAGATTTTTGCATAATAGTTCCTTTTTAATGGCCTTTTTCTTTTTGACAGAAACGCCATCCTTCCAGCGCCCTCTAGAGGACCGTAATGTTGCCAGAGGAGAGACTGCTGTCCTCCAGTGTATAGCTCGTGGTAGCCCCGCCCCCCGCCTTAACTGGACCAAAGACGACGCCCCATTGGTTCTAACGGAGCGTCACTTCTTTGCCGCAGCCAATCAGCTCCTAATAATTGTTGATGCAGGACCTGCTGACGCTGGGAAGTACACATGCATCATGTCTAACACTCTCGGCACTGAACGTGGCCATATCTACCTCAGCGTCTCACCCTCGGCCAACTGTGACCCGGTGAGCAGCGTTTACATGCAGGACGGATGGACAACGGTTGGCATTGTGGTGATGGTGGTGGTTTGCTGTGTTGTCGGCACCTCACTTGTGTGGGTCATAGTCATTTACCACATGAGGAGGAAGAGCGAGGACTACAGCATTACAAACACAGGTCAGTGGACAACATCAGTGTAAACTATTTAAAACAATACACATTTTTAAAGCGGCAATGCTATGCTCAGTTGATTAGACTAAATTTAAAATTATGGGTAATGGCTAGTAGAGCTTTCATTATCATGAAAGTGTGGTTAGCTAATAATTTCAAAACATAATTAAATTAATCACTTGTTCATGTTAATAAAACTTAAAACAACAATCTTTATTGCATAGAGCATAATATAAATAATATAGTAGTTTGAAAAAAATATTACTTTATTTTAAATATATGTCAAGTTTTGTTTAACTTTCATAGAAATGAATTAAATAGTGTACCTAAATTCAAGGCATTGTTGCATTTTTAAAAATGTTTTATTCATTATTTTACATAAATACATAAAACTAAGATAAAAATTGAGACAACTTAGAAATTTTCAGTTTATAGTTTAGTTTTGTTTTGTATATTTAGTTTTTTTCTGCATATTACTGATGTCACTTCTTCCCAATTTAAAATAAAACATAAATTGTAAGTTTGTAAGAAATGTCAGACCTTTATAGAATAAAATAAATATTAACCTTTATTAATATATTAATAAATTATATATAGAAATTGACCAAAATTTCAAATAAATTGTATTTTTAAATTCATAAGATTTAATAAAACTTGAAATTTATTAAATGACATTTTCAAATATATAATATTACAAGTATATTTTGTAAAGAATAGTATTCATGTTTATGCCCTCTGCAACAAAACCAGCCCTACCTTAATACTTTACATACTAGACATTAACGGTTAATGTACAGACTTTTTAAACTTCTGCAAATAATTGCAGTTATAATGTTAATATTTCACTGTTGTGTTTCAGATGAGATGAACCTACCAGCAGACATTCCCAGTTACCTGTCGTCTCAGGGAACACTGTCAGAGCCTCAGGAGGGCTACAGTAACTCAGAGAACGGAAGCCACCAGCAGCTCATGCCCTCACATGCTAACGGTTACATCCATAAAGGCACTGATGGTAAGATCACCTGTGCTGAGTCATGAATCATCAAATCATGTTATCTGCATGCATCTTCATAAATGATATATAATACTAGGGATGGGCGATATAGATCATGATGTTTTTTGGTATTTATTGCGATAACGATATTAATGATGATAATTCATATGTATCCACTCAGAGAGAAAACAAATTCTGTATCTTTAGAGAAAAGTAGTTTTATTTTATTTAAAGCTGGTCAAGCTTTTCAGAATCATATAAAATACATAAGCAGATGTGCAGAAGAAGGTTAGAAATAAAGTTTGCAGGACTGTGGGCAGAGTTTGAGACCTCTGAAACAGTGTTGCGAGCATACATTGAAATGTAATATAGGTTTCATTCATACTGGATGCTAGAGGGCACCCTCGCACATAATCTCCACTTATACATTACTGAAGATAAGGCATCAGCTATCACTACAGGACAGAAAAGAGGGTCAAAATCTTGTATATGAGCAATATCACACTCGTAGCAGTGTGATATGGCTGTATATTGGCACTGGTGGGAGGCGTGCATTGGCTCGAGGCCGAGTGCCTTAGTGCCCCCCCACCAGTGCTGATATACAGCCATATCGCACTGCTACGAGTGTGATATTGTGTTTATACAACAGTTTGACGGCATAATCGTGTGCATAAAAAAAGAAAATCAAACACAGAGTCTCAAAAACCCTTTTGTATGAGGAACTACTTTCTTCTGCCGTTCATTCACATCTGCAGCTGACTGTCAGAACAGCAGAAACCGTTGCCAGTTCACAAACGTCACTTTAGAACTAGTATTTGAATGATTCTCTAGCGTTCTGCCTAAAGTGATGACAAAACAGGTGATTTTGCTCACATTTTAAGATTATATGGCTGAACGGCATGAAATGCCATCAGTCTACAGAGATTTCCCAGTATTTCTCTGTTGCAGTCAGGAGATCACAATAATTAACCAAAAAAAACAAAACAAAGCAAACACTACCAGTTTCTGTAGTATAAATACAGCCCTACAAAATACAAAAGAGATCGACTTACTTTCTTTGGTCTGCTCAGACAGGCTGATGGCAGCCGATGCACTGAATCTCAGAAATTATAAATATTTAAAATAGGCACTATCCTTATAAATAAACTGCATACTTGCAATCTAAGCAACTACATTCTTGACTAAAAAGCCTCAAAAGTACATTATGGTGTCCAGCAGCAGCAGTATTTGTCAAACTGTAGAGTGTCCCCTGCTTGTCGCTGTATGTGGGCAGAGTAATACACAAGGGTGAAGGGTGAAAAGGCTGTATGAGTGCTGTTATTTGCAGAATATCGCACGGCTATCAGCCAATCAGGTTCAAGAACCAGACAGAACTGTTGTATAAATGCAAAAATAGATCAAACATGAAATAAACAATAAACTAATTATTGGCAATATATAGATTATTTGTGTTCTTCAAGCAATCCTGGGTGTTATATAAGCATAATTTATATTTATAATGCAATGCTAATTGACCTAGCCTTAATCACTGTATTGATTGCTACAAAATATCATGATTTCTGTGATTATTATACCATGTCTGGTCACAAAATGAGTAATTTCAAACAGTGGACTGATGTTACAATATTGCACATGTACTACTATAATAATAATAATTCGTTGCACTGACCGGTTTGAGGTTTTGTCATATTACAAGTCAGATTTGCAAACGATAAGATATTGCTCGTCTCTACATAATACTATCTTGTTGCATGCCAACAGGAGTATGTTATGGTGAAGTAAGCAGCGATGTTGATCCAGATGCCAATGGAATGCTGGGTAGTCGCGTAGGCTCTTTCTTTGCTGGACGTAACAGCTTTATTCGGAGCGAAACTAGAGAAGGACAGTCAAATATGCCTAATGGTAGTGTAACATTTTTAATTTATTAATGATAAAAAAACTTTACTTTGTCATCTCACTAGTTGAATTAATTGATGTGTATTTGCATGACTAGCTGACCCATGTTTGTTTTTGTAGGAGGAGCAGGCGCTCTTGTAATCTGCTCTGACTGCTACGACAATGCTAATATATACTCGCGCACACGTGAGTACTGCCCGTATGCCTACCTGACAGAGGATGACCCACTTGTGGCTCAGATTTCTCGGGATGGACGTCAAGAGCGGGATCAACACACAGAGAATTCGGACGCGGTGTTGGAGAGCTTCATAAATCAGCAGAACGCATCAGTGTTCCTCAGCAACCATGAACCACGACTACCAGCATCACAACACTACAGCACTGGTGAGATTAACACTCTACATACATCAACAACATATTAATGCTCATTTCAGTCTCATTTTCTTTTAATAGTCCTTTTACCATTTGCTTTCTAAATGAGTTATTTGTCTACCTTAACAACATTTTTAGGTGTTAAAGGGATAGTTCACCCAAAAATGTACATTTCTTTTAACATTTAAACTTTTCTAAACTTTGATGAGTTTCTTTCTTCTGTTGAACACAAAACAAGATATTTTAAAGAATGTTTGAAAAAAGCAGCCATTGATCATAGTGGAAATCAATGGCAGTTTTATTTTATTTAAATGTTTTCATTTTCAGTTTTGATTATTTGGCTGAACTATCCCTTTAAAATCTTTCCTAACTATCTTTAAAAAAATTCTAACATAATTTATTTTGACGTAGATCAAAACAGCATTTCGATTTGTTTATTTGTAAATGAGAAAACGCTATACATGTCTTCATGTTTATATGTATAATTTAGAATAATAATGCACAATTAAAAAATAAGTATACAGTATATAAATAAGTATACAGTATATAAAAGTATACAGTTGCAATCAGAATTATTAAACCCCCTTTGAATTTTTTTTTTCTTTTTCAAATATTTCCCAAATGATGTTTAACAGAGCAAGGAAATTTTCACAGTATGTCTGATAATATTTTTTCTTCTGGAGAAAGTTTTATTGTTTATTGTATTGTTTTATTTTGGCTTTTTTAAAACCATTTTACGGTCAAAATTATTAGCCCCTTTAAGCAATATATTTTTTTGATAGACTACAGAACAAATTCTGATTGCAACTGTAGTTGAATTATTATTATTTTTAATTTAAAAAGGCATTTATATATTTTAATGTTTAATGTTTTTATATTTATAAAGTTTAGCTCCAGTAAGGTTTTTAAAATGTTTTTGAAAGGTGTCTCTTTATTGTTCATTTAATTAAAGGGCAAGAGTGTTCAAAAAGTATTTTAAATATTTATTTTGAATGATTAGAAATCTGTTGCTTTTAATCAATCTAATATGTCAGTGTTAAATAAAACTACTAAAAATAAACAATACAGCGTACACTTCAGTGAAAATGTTTACATTCCTACTTTCAATCAATTAAGTAAATTAGAAGTTAGAAAAATGCAATTGCAATTAATTAGCATTTGTTTATCCAGTCTTCACAGATGAATCAAATAATTATGAACAAACCATAGAAATGAATAGGTAGAAAGTGTGTGAACACTGCAAATGCTGCAAAATAGCTTCACAAATAGCTTCAAATAGCTTCACATGTTGAACATCAGTGTACCATGTTAGTATGTCTGCTAAAACGCTGCTTCAGAAGGTAGCTGAGTGTGTGTACCAGCCCAAATACAGTTTGAAACTCAGCTACTGCTTGTATCCATTTTCCCAATCTTTATTATCTTTTGCCAGATGTCCCAGGCAGGTCATTTTGGGATGCTGAGGAAATGCACTCTTCCATCCTTGCCCAGGGCTCAGTGACTGTACACAACCCCCCGGTGTGTCCATCTACTGGGGACGAGCGAGAGGAACGGAGGGGGGCACTGGAGGAACCCTCATACAGGACTAACCCACAGGAAAGCACCTCTGCACCCACATAAACCCAACCCAAACCTGTGCTCTCCAATCCCCAAACATCATCACCGACCTGTCCTTCAGTGTCCCGCCAGTGCCCTCACTCCACTACCTCCTTCGAGAAGCCTCATTATCTGCCAAATGAAACGCCTCTCTCTTCAATGTTTACACCTGTTAATCCTCCATGTTTCTTTGGAGCTCATTGGGATGTACGTAAAAAAACTCTTTCAAAACAGGAGACGCAATTCCTGCTTTCACCATTCCTTTCTGGTGTGGTTTCGAGCCCTGAATGTAACGTTTTCCAAGAGCTCCACTAGTCCTACCTTTATCCCATGACGTATGAATTATTCCGTGTTCGGTTTGTATGCTCAAGAACGTTGAGCCTCTTCGCATATGCCAAAAAAGCTTGACCCAGACGTCTTTGCGACTTGCTTTTTTTTGCCCTGCATCTTTCTGAATGCTGACGGTGGACATCGGACTGCCAAAATTGAGCAGCGACTTCAGAGGGTCGATTCCTGTATTGCATTTCTCATTGCTGTTGGTAAGCGGTACTGACTGCTGACTGATAATGTGTTAACAGAGTTGACGGCTCTGTTGTTTCCACTTGTTATTGTACGCTGGAGTTACTGTTATTTGTCATTAATAATGCATTTTGTTTTGCTCTTCGCAAACACAAACATATTCCTCAGTTGCTCTCTGTTTTCGTGAGGCACTATAATCGACCGTAAGAAAGATTGAATATATTGCACCTTTGACAATCCGCCCAGGACAGCCTTACGAAAATTGTGATATGCTCGCTTGTTTTTTTAAATTTTTTAATCTTTTGTTTTGCATATTTTGCTTTCTTCTTGTTTTTTTGTCATATCATTTTAAGGGTTAACATTGTACTCTACTGTCTGGTACCCTAATGGTGTACAAATCACACACTTCACAGTTACAGTATGTCCGTGTGCTGTTAATATATGTATTACTACATATAAAGTCTCATCCGTCCGGTACATGCTATTATGTTGGTAGAGCTCCTGAAAAAAGTGGAATATTCTGTCTTCATTTCCTCAACCTCCACTTGTTCCCAAACGTATTTAAGTTTCTTTGTTCTGTTGAACAAAAAAAGAAGATATTTTGAAGAATGATTGAAATTGTTAGCCATTATTTTCATTGGATTTTCTTTATTCTATGTATGTCAAGGGCTGCCGGTTTCCAACATACTTCAAAATATCTTCTTTTGCATTCAACAGAATAAAGAAACTCTAGGGATTGAAATGTATTAACTCTCTTTTTTAAGCATAGTCTGACTTAGTCAGTTTTAATGTTTTCTGGGTCGATGGACAGCTGGATTTTAGTTCTCTTGCCTGTAAACATGGTCTTAGGAGAGGTGAGCTGTGTCCAAAAACAAAAAAAACTTCTTTCTTCCCACTCATTTAACACAAACCTTTTAAGGAAAGCCATTTCATGCTGACTTTCACAGCACTGTAAAATAACCTCTAATAATCTTGAACTAATTTAAATGAGCTTCAGAGATAAGCAAGGGAATATTTAATCACCGCAATTATAATTTCTCCGAAATTGGAGGAAGAAAGTACTAGGAATGAATTGACTGCTTTTTAGACACTCAGTCGGACTAAATTTATTCTTCCAATTATATTTGTTCTGTAAGCCCAATCGCATGCATTTGATTGTTGGATATTTTATTAACAAATTAACAAAAGTATCCTGATGAAAGACAGGGTGTTTTTCAAATCTTTGATTGACTCTTGCCTTAAAGGAACACTTTTTAAAAAATAGATGCTAATGGTCTAATCTGATTCAATGATCTATGCTAAGGTATGCTAAAAGTGTCTCTTCCAGACCCAGAGATAAGCTGAATGATTCAAAAATGGTAAACGTCAACTGTTTAGCTCTAGGAGAGTTGTAAAGTGGAAAAAAAAAAGTGGAGTGTTCCTTTTAACACAATTTTCACTTTTCGGGCACAGCTGCAACCTTTCTTTTAAAGTCCATTTTATGAACTGTAAATGTATAGTCTTAAATTTCATGTCAGGTGAAATATTTCCTATCAGAAGCTTTTGAACGTTGAGTACAAAAGTCTAGTCAGATTTGCCAATGCTCAGCAAAATTTTACAGACAAGATACTTTTTCCAATACGAAGAGTAGTTGGAAATTTCATTCGAGTGTGAAGTTATGCCAATGATTTTGCTAACATGATCGCCCCTTTAGAGAAAACCTACTCACGTTCTTGACCATCTGGATTGACTGCTTGATGACCCAAACCATGTTTATGGATTACAATCTTTGATTCACATTTGCCTTAAAGAAACACTCCAGTTTTTTTGGAAATAGATGCTAATGGTCTAATCCGATTCAATGATCTATGCTAAGCTAAGCTAAAAGTGTGCCTGCCAGACCCAGAGATTGGCTGAATGGATTCAAAAATGTTTAAGCTCAACTGTTTACCTCTTGGAGAGTTGTAGAATGAGCCTATTTCCAAAAAAACGAGTGTATCTTTTAACACATTTTTGCCTCCAGAAAAACAGTTTCTCTTTTCGGACACAGCTACAACCTTGCTTATAAAGTCCATATAATGAACTGAATAGTCTGAAATTTCATGCCAGGTGAAATATTTCCCATCAAAAGCTTTTGAACTATGAATACTATGAACTATGAATATAAATCAAGTTTTCCAATGCTCAGCAAAATTATACAGACAAAATTTAGTTCAAATTTCATTTGAGTGTGAAGTTTCGCCAATGATAACATGCTCACCCCTTTAGAGAAGAAACCATGATCCAAACCATGTTTATGGACTCCCGATTTACAAAAGTTCCATAACTTTCAGTTCACTCACATTTGCACTTTTTTTTTTTGAACATACAAAAAAAGCTGTATTTTTCTCTGCAGCAGAAATCTGTGGTCACTGTCTTCCTCGTCGTCTTTTAATGGAAATGATTAATTTCAGACGCTCTCCAACTGTGATAACGACCCCTTGATTTGCATATTCATTTGTTGCATTTTGCACAATCTCTTGCCTTGCTGTTAGCTATACAATTACACTAATCAAGAGACCTTGATGCTAGATGATGCGGCTGACTCCTCACTGCGTCAATTTCCCTTGTTGAAAGGAAAGGAGTGTGTGTGTGTGTGTGTGTGCGTGCGTGTGTCATCAGCGGCTTCATTTAAAACATCCACGTTTTTTTTGAATTGCTGTTAGTGTTTGCTTGGCCTCTCTTGGTCGGGCTTGTGGGAGGCGAACACAAAGCAACATCGTTTAAAAGTGATGCAAGTGAATAGCAGATTTATTGTACTCTGAATTACGTAGGACTCTGTTGGGATCTTTTTATTTAGTTGTGTTCGAATTTAAACCAAAGAAGAAAAAAACATTCCTGCCTTCTGCAAACCAAAGTTTAGCTTCAGTGCTTTGACAATATTTAAATGCTGCTTTTATAAATATTTTTTTTGTGTATTTTTTTTGTATGCTGTACCTGTACATTCTGTAAAGCATGTATAAAGAACATTGTTTCAGAAAGTTCTGACATTTAGCTGACATTTAAACAATAAAATGAATTCAGATGCATTGCGAGTTAAGATGTTCCTGCGTTTCTGACATGGAAATGGCTTAAAGGAAGAAGCTGTGTTTTTGTTTTTCTCATTTAAAGGGATGGTTCACCCAAAAATGAAACATTCTGTCATCGTTTACTCACCCTTTACTAGTTCCAACCTGTTTGATTTTCTTTACTCTGTTGAACAGAAAAGAAGGTATTTTAAAGAGAGCTGAGAATACGTAAACATTGACTATTTGTTTTTAAGTCAATGGTTAGTTTTCAGCTTTCTTCAAAATATCTTCTTTTGTGTTCAACAGAAAAAGGAAACTGGTAAAGGTTTGTATACACTTGAGGGAGAATAAATAATGAGTAAATACAATTTTTGGGGTGAACTAGCTCTTTAAAGGGCTCCAATTTTTTACCCCTTTTACAAGATGTAAGAAGTCTTTGGTGTCTCCAGAATGTGTCTGTAAAGTCTCAGCTCAAAATACCCATCAGATTATTTATTATACAATGCAGATGATGCCCATTTTAGCCTTGTGTAGTAGTTTTAGCAAAGTGTAGCTGTTTTTGTAGCTGTGCCTTTAAATGCAAATGAGCTGGTTCTCCCCGCCCACCGTTCCCACCTGCGTGTCGGCTACTCGTGCGTTACGTCAGCTAAACAGCAGTCAGTGACAGAGACAGACAGACAACAGATCTTTTAATCCCAGTTTCTTTTCAAATCCTGTTCTGCGGACATGTTTATACTCATTACTACGAAGACATGTTAATACACTCCTGTCAATTAATTCAGTAAGCGGGGAAAACCACACTCCTATGTCACGTTGTGGTGGGCCTCAAAATCTTTGGGATTTAAATCCAATTTTAACATCAAGAAATTTAAAAAAGAGACTTGTTTATATCACTCCAATATGACAGTGGACACACTATACCAGGGGTGCCCAAATTTTTCTTATGAAGAGCCAAAATCCAAGCTTGATTGAGAGCTGTGGGCCGAAAGTAAATATAGCAAACTGTATTACATTAAAGTTGCCATGGGTAATTTCCTAATTTATTTCATAATGTTAAAAAATAAATAGAAAAAAAGTACTTTAACCGTATTTACTAATGCATTGAAATTGCTTTGAAGATGTATATTATTTTAACGAACTTATTACAATAAAACCATAAACAAAATTTCATTTATAAAACAATGTAGTTCAATGCCAAGTACACTAGTCATGCTGAACCTGCCTTTGCCTTGATTTGCACACTGATGTCTTCTGCTTTGTCCCCTATTCATTAAGTGACAGTATGTACATTTAAAAAAAAAATAGGATTCATTTACAACATTTAATTGAAACATTTAATTTCAGTTAGATTTTTTTTGTAGCTCAACAATAAAACAAACAAACAAAAGGCTACATAAAAGTAGAAATGAGAATCTCTGTTAAAGACTTTGTCCAACCTTTCCCAATCATTTTTCCTCTGGAGGGCCAAATCAAAGGATATAAAAGGGTCAACTTTGGCCCGCGGGCCCTGGTTTGGGCATCTCTGCACTATACCTACACGCAATTCTGTCCAAATTGTTTTGCATCATAGGTGCCCTTTTAAAGCGTCCTATAAATTCCCTACAACTTTTCAAGGCCTTTAACTTATCGCAATCAAAAGCTTGCTGAGAGCTACATGCCTCCTGTAATTTAAATGACCACATCAAAAGGTGTTTTACTAAGATTCTAAATCCATCCATTAATTTCTATAAGCAGATTTTTATTGGATTTTTTTTTTTCTCATTCTTTTCATTCCATAAGAATGTTTAGAATATTTTTAGTACTTTTTTAAAGCTGAACACCGGACTTAAGCAATTTAGTTTTAGTTATGATTATGATAGTTCATGGTTATGGTATGATAGTTCAGTTTTAGTTATGGTTATGATTTTTTTAGAAGATCTTTAAGAACATGGAGCAAAAACTCTTCAAGGAGAAAAAAAACTATGTAAATTCAATTGTACAATTTGATTCTGCCAATGTTTTTATTTCTGAAAGGTTGTAAACTAGTGAAATCAGCACATACACTGATGAGCCAAAGCATTATGAACAGGCAGAGAGGAAGTGAATAGATCACTGATCATCTCCTACATACACATTAAGGTTTGGGAACATATAAAATTCTGGGTTGTTGTAACCCAACTTTGGTCAAATATTCAATTAAATTCATCTTTATTTCTATAGCACTTTTACAATGTAGATTGTGTCAAAGCAGCTTAACATAGAAGTTCTAGTAAATTGAAATTGAAACTGTGTCAGTCCAGTTTTCAGAGTTGAAGTTCAGTTTAGTTCAGTGTGGTTTAATTTTCACTGCTGAAAGTCCAAACACTGAAGAGCAAATCCATCAATGCGCAGCTCCACAAGTCCCTGACCAAGCAAGCCAGTGGCGAGGAACAGACTTCACCAATTGACGAAAGTGAGGGGAAAAAAAACCTCGAGAGAAACCAGGCTCTAATATTAACAAACCATTGGGTTCATTTTATCAATAAATTTTAAATGACAATTTGTAACCCAACAGATGAGTTCGTCCATAATTGACCCAATTTTAAGTTACAACAACCCAGCTTTTCTTAAGAGTGTAGATTAGATGCCAACCCAACAATGAATGGTGAGAATTTATGTACTGTAGTCACAGGGGAACAAACCACAATCCGACAATGGGGTGTTACTGACAAGCTTATTGATGCACAATAAAGGAGATCCCATCTGGACTGAGCCAACAGAAGGTTTACTGATGCTTATGGGAGGAACATGTCACTACATGCTGTGATGCAAACTGTGCTGTGAAGCTGCAGACCTGTGATGGTAAGACATTATTGGAAGATG
Organism: Danio jaintianensis; assembly: GCA_903798115.1. Taxonomy (NCBI): domain Eukaryota; kingdom Metazoa; phylum Chordata; class Actinopteri; order Cypriniformes; family Danionidae; genus Danio; species Danio jaintianensis. Next base: position 6,911,927 of record CAIGQV010019356.1, read on the forward strand.
CAGAATAATAGTTGATGAGCCAAAACATTATGACCCCCTGTTTAATATGTTGCTGGTCCTCTTCGTCCTGCTCAAACTGTGCAGAAAACTGTCCTTCAAGACCTGTCGGTTGTGTGCTGGAGCCACTGAGGATCAGATTCCATAGATACTTAAGATCTGGGAAATTTAGAGGCCACGTTGAACATTGTGTGCTCAAACCTTTAAAATTGAGTCTTTCAATCGATGCCATAGAAGAACTACTTGTTTTGTTCCTCACACTCAAAATTTTGCTGCTTGTTCAAACTACATATGTAAAATGAGCTTACACAACACAATTCTCCAGATCTTTTTGAGCCAACTTAATTGTTTTATGTTCGATCAACTTAAATTAGTTAAGTTAACTTAAATGACGTGTTGCGTCAATAACAGCATTGTGTGGAATCGTGCATTTTTTACAGTGCAGAGAACTTTTCAGTGGAATGTTTTTCAAATAACCATTTCATTTCTTTGTGTAAAGACACTTTTAATGATCTAAAGAACTTTTTGTGGATCTTTGAAGTTCATCAATGCCAATAAAAAATTAGGTTTACATGTAATAAGCGAGTTGTTAACTTTACATAAAAGTTAGTACACCGGTTGCTTTTTTAAAATTAACTTAACAGTCAGTTACGTTATAACGGGTTTACTCACTTTTTTAAGTAAAGTCAACTTGTCACTTTTGATTTACCAGACTGATCTCACGAGGAAATGTAAGTATTTTATGTTTTGCAGTTTAGTGGCTAATTTGTTCGAGTTCAGTCGTTTTTAAAAAGTAGGCGTGGCACCAAACCCCGCCCCTGAACCCAACCGTCATTGGGGGATGAGCAAATCATACTAAATTGTACGAATTAGCCACTAAATCAAAAAGTTACGAATTGCCATGAGATTGTGTTGGATTTACACACTTTTTTTTTTTAAAGCAAAACTAATAGCTTTTTACAGTGCAAGGTTAATATCAAAAACAGGAGACTGGGGTTGTTTCATGCAGTTATGTATTCCACTGACAAACAAAGGTAATTTTTTAATCTGACATGCGCTCAAAAAATGACGCTTGTTCAAACTACGTATGTAAAATGTGCTGAAACAACACAATTCTCGACATCTTTTTAGGCCAACTAAATTGCTTTGTTCAATCCACTTAAATGTGTTAAGTTAACTTAATCGATTTGTGTTGGAACAACCTGAATGAATTGTATGGAACCGTGCATTTTTAACGTGCAGAGAACTTTTCAGTGGAATGTTTTTCAAATAACCATTTCATTTCTTTGTGTAAAGACACTTTTAATGATCTAAAGACCTTTTTGTGGATCTTTGAAGTTCATCAATGCCAATAAAAAATTTGGTTTACATGTAATAAGCGAGTTGTTAACTTTACATAAAATTAAATCTTTAAATCTTTCAAATTAAATCAACTTTACAGTTATACGTTATAACGAGTTTACTCACTTTAAGTAAAGTCAACTTGTCACTTTTAAGGCAACGGATTTACCAGCCTGATCTCACAAAGAAATGTAAGTATTTTACGTTTTATCAGTTTAGTGGCTAATTTGTACAAATTCGTACGAGTTAGCCACTAAATCAAAAAGTTACGAATTGCTATGAGATTGTGTTGGATTTACACACTTTTTTTTAAAGTAAAGCAACTAATCGCTTTTTACATTGAAGGATTAATATTAAAAACATGAGACTGGGGTTGTTTCATGCTGTTATGTAATTTTTAAATTTAACATGCTCTCAAAAAATGACGTTTGCTGCTTGTTCAAACTGCCCATTTAAAATGAGCTGAAACAACAGTTGGGGGACAGCTTAATTCTTTTATGTTCAATTAACTTAAATTTGTAAAAACTAATAAGTGAACTAAAGTCCTTCATGTTGTCCCAACACAAATCGATTGTGTGGAACCCAGCATTTTTTACAGATGAGAAAGTTGTAACATTTTCATTATTACTAAGAAATACTTAAATGTATCTCTTTTATATAACAATATCGCTCTGTTGTGGGAGAGGGGTGTATTGTGTTTACAGCTCGCTTGATTAAAATATGCTAACATATCAAACTGTAGAACTTCTCTGGAAGTTTTTGCTGAGTTTAAGAGGATGTGGATTCATTTGAATCCCTTTAAATACTGATAGTTTTCATTCCCGTCCTCCAAGAGATGTTCGGAGTGAGAAATTATAGTAGTGAGATCAAAGTATGTACCTCCGCCTGCTGCAAACTCTCTTTACCCAGTCTAATCAATAATTCATTCGAACACTAGACTCGCTCTGGATTATTACCCCGCACCCTCCACACATACCGTCCTGCACACACAGGCTTCATTTAGGCCACAACCGAGAACACGTTTCCTTTAAAAACTCATTTGTTTTTTAGACAATACTTGCACTGTAAAAAAATTCTGAGTTCCATACAATCAATTTGTGTTGGGACAACATGAAGGAATTAAGTTAACTTTCTAATTTTTGCAAATGTAAGTGGATTGAACATAAAAAAATTAAGTTGTCCCCAAAAAAATATAAAACATTGTGTTGTTTCAGATTATTTAAAATAAGTAGTTCCAACAAACAACAAACATCCTTTTTTAGAGTGTGGTTTGGGTTTGGAACAGCAAGTTGGTATCTAAAAAAAAGTATTTTTGTCCAGAGACTTGTAGTTACTCGGTTTCATAAACAAGAGACTATAGCCCTTATTTTTGTGAGGGTTAGATAACCGTAAAGCTAAAAGTGGTTTTAAAACAACAATATCTCTTAAAATAATATTTGTGCATTCTGTTCTCTTATTATAAATGTCATTATTACCTTTATATTTATTATTTATTCTATACATTAGAATTTGTCCTGTTTAATGTCATTTTTAAGCTAATTTAAAAATGAATATCGCACATTTATTTTGCATATTTTTTTCTGTTACGCTACACTTAAAAAATGATGTTTGTTATTTAAAATGAGTGGAAACAACACAATTCTTGTGTTTTTTGGGACAACTTAATTGTTTTATGTTCAATCCACTTAAATTTGTGAAAACTAAAAAGTGAACTTAATTCCTTCATGTTGTCCCAACACAAATTGATTGTGTGGAACACAGCATTTTTTACAGTGTACCCTCAAAAAATGACATTTGCTGTTTGTTCAAACTACTAATTGTCAGGTGTCTGTTCTGTGTTTTCATCATATGCTCCTTTGTTCTGTTTCCCGCCGTTTTCCTATTGATTGTTTTTACCTGTGTGTCATTATCCCGTGTGTATATCTACCCCTTAGTCTGCCTCCTTTATTGTCATAGTGTGTTGTCCATGTTCCAGTGTCGCCGGCTTCCCGTGTCTCCATCTGCCTGTAAGTGTTTGTTAATAAATCTTCGTGTTTGATAACTCCCGTGTTTCGTGCCTTTGTGTGCAGAGCACACCGTGACACTAATGAGCTGAAACCACCAGCCTGATCTTACAAGAAATGTAAGTATTTTACGTTTTGTCAATTTAGTGGCTAATTCATACGAATTTGTACAAGTTAAGTTGTACAAAAATGTACGATTTTAAAAAGGTGGCGTGGCACCAAACCCTGCCCCTAAACCAAACCGTCATTGGCGAATGAGCAAATCGTACTAAATTGTATGAATGAGATTGTACGAATTCATACAAATTAGCCACTAAATCAATAAGTTACAAATTGCCATGAGGTTGTCTTGGAAACAACACAATTCTTGAGGTTTTTGAAGGGACAACTTAATAATTTTATGTTCGATCCACTTCAATTTGTAAAAACTAATAAGTGAACTTAATTCCTTCATGTTGTCCCAACACAAATCAATTGTGTGGAACCCAGCATTTTTTTACAGTGTAAATGACTATTATCACATATATTTTGAAATTGTTTCTACCAATAAAAATTTAAATAAAAAAAGTTTATATATTTTTTTTTTCATACATATGTGTGGCTATGAAACTGTATGATTATCATCAATAGTGTGACAAATAGATGTGATTTCCATCTTTATTGAACATAAACATTTCAGGTGTCTGATGTTCCTGAGGATTCACAGAGATGTTTAAATATCTTAAAGCTCAAGCATTATATTTTCATATCAGCAGGTCTTTGCTGAAAACTGACAGATTTATAGCTATACATCTGCACTCTTAATTTAAATACCAAAACTGTATTATATTTTCGCTGGTTCAAGTCCCGGCTGGGTCAGTTGGCATTTCTGTGTGGAGTTTGCCCCGAGTTCTCCCCGTGTTCGCATGGGTTTTCTCCGGGTGCTCCGGTTTCCCCACAGTCCAAAGACATGCGCTATAGGTGAATTGGGTAAACAAAATTGACCGTAGTGTATGAGTGTGTGTGAGAATGCGAGAGTGTATGGGTGTTTCTCAGTACTGGGTTGCAGCTGGAAGGGCATCCGCTGCGTAAAACATATGCTGGAATAGTTGGCGGTTCATTCCTGATAAATAAGGGACTAAGCCGAAGGAAAATTAATGAATGTACTGTATTCATCATGTTCAATCACTTTGAGAGATTAGTACTTAATTGCAAATATTTTAAGCAGCTTCAACTAATTATGTCAACTAGTTTTATGATCTCTTGATTTCTCTCCTATTTGTTTACTTGGTCTGAACTTGATTCCCACTTTTACAAAGATTATAATATTGTCTGGGTATTCAGCTTGGGTGTTTTGCTTTTCCATCATTTTATTAATTGGTGTGAAAATTTTATGTGAAAAATCTATGCAGAATAAGATGTCAAGATGTATTTAAAAATACAAAATGACTGAATGTGTTCACATTAATACATTTTTTGGTAGCATATTTGTCTTTGAGTTGCTCTCCAGCATGAGTTTTTTTTATGATGGTTTTTATTATATTTCTCAACCTTTTTAAAGCTTAAAAGCTCCATTCTCCACAGAAGACTCGCACAGCTTTCATAAACTCTTTTTTTTTTTTTCCACAGAAGAAAGCCATTTTGAAAGTACGAGGGTGAATAAATGCTGAGAGAATTTTAATTTTTTTTTCAATGAGCTGTCCTCTAAAAAAAGACTAAATCCACTTTTGAGCACGACTATTTGTGCAAATGCAGTTACTATTTTGTTGTACGGAATATGTCTGTTGTGACAAACACACTATGAAAAAATTCTTGCCTTAATTTTTTTGTTGTTGAATTAAATTATTTTTTCTTGTCATCTCAACTTATATCAATCAAAAGGACTAAAGATATTAAGTTAAACTTTGCATAACTTAAAACATGTAGTTGAAACCTGATTAACTTATAAAAATAAGTGAAAGTTACCAAAACATTTGTAGTCATGACTTTTTGTCGCATCATTTTTTACAGTGTATCTACAGTTAAAGTACAAATGATTAATTTTCTTTTTCAAATAATTCAATTCATCTTTATTTATATAGCGCTTTTACAATGTAGATTGTGTCGAAGCAGCTTAAGTTCTAGTAAATTGAAATTGAAACTGCATCAGTCCAGTTTTCAGAGTTGAAGTTCAGTTCAGTTCAGTGTGGTTTAATTTTCACTGCTGAAAGTCCAAATACTGAAGAGCAAACCCATCGATGCGCAGCTCCACAAGTCCCAAACCAAGCAAGCCAGTGGCGACAGCGGCGAGAAACAAAACTTCACCAACTGACGAAAGTGAAGGAAAAAAACCTTGAGAGAGGCCAGGCTCAGTTGGGCACGACCATTTCTCCTCTGGCCAAACTTCTTGTGCAGAGCTGCATTCTAGGCGCCGGGGGCTGGAGAACGCTGGTCGTCCATCGTGGAGAAGCTGCAGGTGTGAGTAGGTCACTGGCGGTTGTTCAGGCTGGCCCACGAGGTCAATGCGGAGACTCGTCTGTCACTGGGGTTTTTCAGGAATCAGTCTCATGCTCTCCACCCCTCCATGACCGCCACAGCATCTGCACAGGATACGGCCTGGTCCAGGGTTATGGAGACCTCTAGAAGTCCTCTATGGTTGGCATCATCTCTTCACAAGACTTGGTTCACATCAATGGTGCTGCACAATCTTTAGAGGCCTCTGAATGAGTATCCCCGGGTGGAAAATCCCCAGGTGAAAAAATATTTCCTAAATGATGTTTAACAGAGAGAAGAATTTTTCACAGTATTTCCTATAATATTTTTTCTTCTGGAGAAAGTCTTATTTGTTTTATTTTGGCTCGAATAAAAGCAGTTTAAGGTCAATATCATTAGCCCCCTTAAGCAATATATTTTCTTTCAATCGTCTATAGAACAAACCACTAGACCACTATACAATGACTTGCCTAATTAACCTAATTAACCTAGTTAAGCCTTTAAATTGCCCTTTAAGCTAAATACCAGTATTCTGAAAAAGAGCTAGTAAAATATTATGTACTGTCATCATGGCAAAGATAAAAGAAATCAGTTATTAGAAATGAGTTATTAAAACTATTATGTTTAGAAATGTGTTGAAAAAAATATTTCCGTTAAACAGAAATTGGTAAAAGACAAATATTCAGGAGGGCTAATAATTCAAGAGGGCTAACAATTCTGACTTCAACTGTAAATAAAAAAGAGAAAGATGTGTGTTAGGCCTGTTTAAGATGTATGTAAGAGCGGTCTGTAAATAGCTGACAGGAATCTACCTAACACACTCAAATGAGTTTCATGTCTGGTCTTGTGATATAGTATAATTAAGCATGCCTACACACTTCCTGCTGCGTTTCCTGTCTGATCTCAATACTCGCGGGAAACACTGGCGCGCTGCTGTGTGTGTGAAGTGTGCAGCAGTGATCGGGAATTAATTTGGATCCTTTACAGACTTTAGGAAGGCTCAGTTTTTGGTTTGCCTCGACTTGTCTGTAATTAATCAAGAGGACCGAGCGCATGAATAGTGTGTCATGTTTATGTTGATTGAGTGATGCGACTCGGTAAATGAATGTACAGCTGCAGGCCGCTAGGTGGCAGCCTTGAGTCTCACTCCACACTACAGGACTCTGCTATCAAGATAATTGGCCCTATAATTTGATTACAAGATGAAATATTCACTGATTACCTGCGATATCTTCATCTAGGCTAAAGTTACTGATTGAATTACATTATCAGATTAATGAGAGAGACAGAGAAAAGGGGTAAGTACTGACATTACGCTTATGATTTAGTCATATTTAGTCATGGAAGCTAATATTGAAGTCTTTTATTATGCTTTGTACATTTTATGCATTTGGCAATTCAAGCTATGCGTTTAGTGGTTCCTAATTCATGGGATTTAAACCCAGGAGCTTTGTGTAGAATTTAAGATGAAATAATCGTCAATTTAGATAACAAAAGTGCAGATTAGTGTGAAATGCCAGCACCTTTTCTTTATTCTTTTGCTGCATGTGAAGTATGGGAACACTTGATAACACTTGAATTAATAAATGGAAGATTTGCTTAGGCCTATTTATTTAGTTATTTATTTAAAGTCAGAGTATGGGTATTTTCAACAGGAAATAGAAAAGCATCCAAACCCATTGTTGCTTTAGTGAGATGCAAAAGCTGATGGTTTGACTTTCAGAGCAAACCAATTTGCATTTGTGAAAAGGAAAGACTGGCAAACTTATGTCAGAAATGTAAGTAACTCTGTGTGAATTACTTGATTAAGTTACATATAGTACATATAGTTACATATGTATTCAGGAATATTTCTCTGGTCCTTGGTGATTCATAAAATGCAAGTCAACATAACTTCACTTTAAGTTACTTTTTCAAAATAATAATTATTATTATAATAATAAAACATATAAGATATAGCCTAAAGGCAAAACAAAATGAATACATGTGGCTCCTGATTATACTTTGAAGTGAAAAGATCAGTCTGTGTAAGAAACTGAATATTTTTTCAGCATTTGCCTATATTTAATCCACAGTTTCAGTAAAGCGCATTTGTGGCATCTGAAGCAAGAGCTTCCGGTCACATAATGGCTGATCGTTTTCCTTCATAAAACCTCAGTGTATCATCAGGAGTATTTTTTTTTGTCTGTAAATGTTTTTTTTTTTTTTTACTCCCAAAGTGCAAAGACTATGGATAAATGACTGTAGTTTCATCTTAAAATGTTTTACTGTCGAAAAAGTCACCTACATTTTGGATGGCCAGAGTAAATTACCTGAACATTTAAATTTTTGGATGAACCATTGCATTAGCCACATAATAATAATAATAATAATAATAATAATAATAATAATAACAACAATAAAAAATAAATAAATACATGAATGAATTAATAAATTAATAATAATAATAATAATAATAAAATAAATAAATACACGAATGAATGAATAAATTAATAATAATAATAATAAAATAAATAAATACACGAATGAATGAATAAATTAATAATAATATAAATAAACAAATACATGAAATAATGAATCAATTATTATTATTATTATTATTATTAATAATAATAATAATAATAATAAATAAATAAATAAATAAATAAATAAATAAACGAATGAATTAATAAATTAATACTACTACTACTACTACTACTACTACTAATAATAATAATAATAATAAATTAATAATAAATAAAGACCAAAATGCTTTTTAAGATGCATTTTAGCCACAATATAAATCAGACAAACACACGGCCTCTCTTGGCTTTTAAAAAAAATAAAAATGTAATTGTAATATGTCAAACAGCAATATAATTCAATAAATAGAGACGTTATGATTAGTAATTATCCAAATATACAAATGATATAGCTCGTCAGTCTAACTGTTGCTTAGGTCTGCCAAACCGAGTAAAAAAATCCATATAACAGAATCCACAGGTAAGCTATGCGTTTATTGGCTTATCGCACAACGATTTAGAACTCATCCAATCAGAATTCAGAGTGAAAACTATTGGCTTTATAATTGGATCATTTGGATGTTGATTTAGTAAATCAGTTAAGCTCAGTTTATATAAAGCTCCACCTGAGAGACATCCAGTAACAGGCCGCACTGGCTGTTCACAGTGAGCGCGCGCGCGTTACACACTCGCTTCATTTGACAAACACAAGCTGAGCGCAACAGTAGCCGCCGTGCCTGGAGATCTGAGAGAGCAGCCGCCGCCAATGACAGCATCACCGCGACCATATGAGGCGATAAGGACATGCTCGACAAATATATTTCTCTAGCAGGCTATTCGTCAGTGGTTAATAATGTGTGAAGGCTCAGCTACAAGCCAGGAATGAAGACGCGCCAGACGCAACCACTCACTGACTGGGCATCGCGTTTCGAAAACGAACCTGAGCTTCGGCCGACTGGACAAACCCGACAACAACCGAATACATCCGAGACTGGCGTTTTGTTCTCCGAGGCACTGTTTTGGAAATAATTCGCACATTTTAATTTCGCCTTAATGACAGACACGTTGTCAGTCTATTGCGCTTGATGCCGTGCATGCAAAACCAGAGTGAACTTAACAGGTAAACACAGTTTTACTTCGTTTTTGTGCTTATTGTTGTTTTACTTTTGATGTTATTTTGCATGATGTAGCTATTTTGCGCATTTGTTTCGTCGTTTGGTTGAATATTTTTATGAACTAATAATGGTGCTAGATGAGGCTTATGGAGAAATTACAGGCTGGATGGCGCTCCTCATCCGCGCGCTGTCATCTCCACACCGGGTAAAGTGAACGGCTCACCGGGGAGAAGGGCTTCAAAACCTTTTCGCGTCAGACTGCACTGAAACTTTAAGGATACACGATGTCTAAAACGCTCAAGAGGAAGAAACACTGGTCCACCAAAGTGCAGGAGTGCGCGGTGTCGTGGGGAAGCGTCGGGGAGTTCGGGGATGTTGTGGAGATACTCGGAGGCGCCGAGCTCGGGGAGTTCCCGTTCCTCGGTCAGATGAACTTGGACGTGCTGGTGTGTCACGTTGGGAGACTACCGTACTACGGGGATGTGTTATTGGAAGTGAACGGGACACCTGTCAGCGGGCTGACGAACCGAGACACGCATGCGGTGATCCGCCACTTTCGGGAGCCGATTCGAATTAAGACCGTCAAACCAGGTAAACTGAGAGAACTTTCTTTTTTGCTTTTTGTTGTGGCTGAAATTGAATGTTGCCAAACAATACTGTTGCCAGGAGAGTTGACTGTCTGGCTTACAGCGCACCTGTGTCGTCGAGGCTTTAATTTAAAGGGGCAGTTCACCTAAAAACAAACTGTCATCATGTGCACACAACATAATTATTTGCAGAAGCAGATTACCTTGATTTCTTATTGAGTTATGTTTATGTTTTCAGAAATGTTAATACATTGGATGCGGACTGACAAACAGTATAGGGATTTGGTCATACAATTAATTAGTTAAACATTTAGGAACACTTTTTGTATTGAAAGTTCAATTAGTTAAAATTAGGGCTGGTTATCTAATAGTTAACATGAACCCCCAACAGAAAATACTTCTGAGTTATTTATTAACCTATGATGTCCAGCATTCATGGTTTTAATTATTAAATTTGACAACATTTACCAACATATTTAAAGTCAAAAGCTATATTTATTATTTTGATTCATTGGACCCAAGCTAACATGACCAAACAAGAAACTGTTTTAATTTGGATTCACGAATACTAGGTTCAGATGACAACATTTTGTCTGTTACGATTTTTGCTGCCAGATTGTGATTTTTATTTTTTATTTTTTTTTATTCCTAATTTGTTGTGTTTTGAAACTAAAAAACATGTCAGACTACGCATAGCTTCCTGATCAATCTTCGCTTGCCATCTTCAATGACAAGCATTATGTCATCAAGTAAGCAGACTTTGCGACTATAATCCAGAAAGCACAATGTAAACAAATTCTAAGGAAACATCATAAAGGCAGGAACATTGTTACCACAGCTTCCTTAAATTGACCTCTATTGCATAATTGCACCAATGGCATCATCTCGATTTCATTTTGCCATGTTTGAGAGCTTGTATCACCATCTACAAAACCAGTTTTATCACATCATTTTTTGCTGGACATGTTGGGCTTTCAGGAAACGAACGAGCCGATGCAGCTGCTAAGGACGCTTTGAAGCAAGTGGTGAACAAATGCAAAATTCCTCCTTCAGAGATTAAAAAAAAAACAACTTTTTTTATCAATGTTTACATTTTAAATAAGTGGCAAGAGGAGTGGGATGCATTGAAAATTAATAAACTGTATGAAATACAACCTGAAATCTCAAACATTTGGCTTTTTTATGAAATGAACTCTCTTAAGGACATTTTTAGCAAAGTGACACCAGAAAATGTTTTAGAATTTTTATCATGTATTAGCGCTAAAAATCTTATTTAATTTATGTATTCATTTGTTTGTTGATTTTTATTTATTTTTATTGTCTCCCAATGCCCATTGTCATTTACGGGTCACCACAACACCCCACGGTTGGTACCAAAAATCTAGTGGATTTCATGCAATCTGAAACCTCATACCATAACATTATCAAAGATGAGTGAATATTGTAACAAATGACTATATACTCCTTAGTTAATATTAATACATCAGGTTACATCAGGAGCTTCATTGTAAAGTTCTTCTAAAGAAAAAACAAGCTTTAAAGATCCTTATGTAATTTCAAGCATGAATGTCTTTCTTTTGTAGAACCCAGTTGAAGATATTTTGAAAGCCTTTTTTTTTTTTTTTTTTTTTTTAGTCAATAGAATGAAAGTCAAAGGACTTCAGTGTTGTTTGGACTGCAGTGTTTTTTAAATTATCATCTTTTGTGTTTCACAGCAGAATTAAAGCATACAGGTTTGTAACAACATCATGGTTGACTATTTTCCCATTCAGGTGAACCAGCATGAAAACCCATTTTGATTGATTGCCTGATTTTTAAATATTGACTAGTACCTTGCCATTCCATGTTATTTATGGATCTCAACCCAAGTTCCCCATGAATATTCTTTAAAACTCAGTTAAAATGTCCCCTTGTGTTCATGGAAGAAAATGATCCCACATAGGCTCCTTGAAGTTGAGCTATTTCTCTAAGACTGAATCTGTAATTTCTACATCATAGATCATCAAGGTCATGGACAAGTAGTTTGCCGAAAGGCAATTAGAAGATTCTTTGTTCTCTCCCCCATAGCGATTGTACCGCATGCCCTGGTCTGACTTGTGCTTAAAGTGACTTTATGTCAGAAGCACAGCGCTTGCCTTAGGGTTGGTGGGTAGTAAACACTCCACACGTGTCTTATAATTGGACAGGCGTCATTTCTAAGGACACTCACCGCTTAAGTGTCTATTGATCATAGCAAGTGGATCACCTTTACACAGGACAGCCCTGTGTAACTTACTGGTGTATGAGGACATAATGAAAATGGGGAGGAGGACGTTGTTACCATGGACACAGAATATCTTAGCATTATTGATGGGCCGAATGAGTGTATTCTTAGCAGGAGGAGAGGAAAGGCACAATATGTCAGAGTTGTTCTGGAGATAGGAGGATGTTATTAGCATGTAGATGTGAGAGTTGTTGCCATGGAGAGAGGGAGAGGGTACAGAGGGATAGCATTAACTGGATGGTTGATTGTTGAATAAATGAACAGTATCTGCGACTGTGTGAGCATGCACATTAGTGGCAGCTGAGGCCTTGGCCTTCAGGACACATATTGTATATTTTGTGGTCATGGTGAGTTTATATGTGGGTTTTTTTGGTTTTTATTCGGTGGGGTGTGATGAGAATTGTAAGGCATTTATTGATTCTGGTTTTAGGGCTGTAGTTGGAGTGTATGCGGCGCTCCGATGAAGGTTGTTGCGGTTGGACTGGTTGAAATCATAAATCATCACTTCTGTTCTTCACACTAGCGATGGTCCTGATAACAGCTAATTAGTTTGAGACTAATTTCCAGATATTTTGGAGGCATTCATTAGCCATTTGGAGTTATTAGACCAATTAGAATGAATAATTCTTATGTTTGAGAGTTCTGTTTGTTTTTTTTCTAGTTCTAACTAGTTAGTTTGGCCATAAGAGTGATTGCGTTGTGAGTCAGATTCATGAGATTTGTTTTTGAAATTTTATGCCAATAATTCATTATTTGTTTCACGCCATCGAAGGGTACCCTGGGTATCAAGATTGTATGGTTTACTATAACATGAATAATGTCTCTTAATGAAATATGAAGTAGAAACCCAATAGAAGATTTTTATTTTATACTACGGTGGCCCATTATTTTAGGAGCACAGTGAGTGACGTCAAATATATGCACTTGATAAGCCCCTGTCGCTGCTTGAATAAAACTGGTGGGATGCCACATTGTGCTACTTTTGGTTTTAATTTTCAATCAAAGGGATGTTAGACTTTCCCCCCTCATAAGCAGTAGCATTGTAACGTTAAATGCTTCTGGATATCAAGAGAAATCCATTATGAGAAAAGGCAGAAAAAAAGAAATGCTAACCAACAAACTTGCCGATGATGGTCAACATCCATCTTCATTACTGCATCGATCACAACTGGAGAAAAATGGACACTTTATGACCACAGTGAAACTGACCAATCACCAGGTCTCTTGTGAATAAGCTTGAACTTTGGCATGCTCAAGAGTACGCTTTAGGAGTATACTTATACCTGTGTGCTCTTTCAGTGGCTGTGCTATACTAAAAGTCTTCAAGTCATCAGGCATCTTCTTGTTCTTTTTCTCTTCTCATCACTAGGAGAACAGTGAAGACATACATAACAACTGTTTTATTTTGTTCACCTGAAAATTACAAGCAGAAGCTGCAAAATGTGGCATAGTATCAGTTTTTTGTATTACCAGTTGTGTTGACAATAAACACTGTTCCATTCGGAAGGGTTTATCCCTATGCCCTAATCCCTTCAAAGTGTTTACTTTCTAGAGTGACAGCTTCCAAGGGATGAAATGTGTAGGGATTCTGTGTCATCTTAATGAGGCAATCAAGGAGGTGTTTCTTTGTCGCACTTTTTGTCCGCTGGTTGACACCCAAAAAGCAGAGATCGCCACAGCGGAATAAACTGCCAACTGTTCCAGCATATGTTTTACTCAGCGGATGCCCTTCCAGCTGCAACCCAGTACTGGGAAACCCCCATACACACTCATTCACACACATACACTATGGCCAATTTAGCTTTTTCAATTCACCTATAGCGCATGTCTTTGGACGGGAAGAACATGCAAACTCCACACAGAAATGCCAACTGGCCCAGCCGGGACTAGAACCAGCGACCTTCTTGCTGTGAGGCGACAGTGCTAACCACTGAGCCACCATGCCGCCGTTATTTTGTAATTTATAATAATTTTCTTTATAGCTCTCATTTATTTTATTTATTTATACTCTTTCATTTTTTTTTATATTTATAACCTTCATTTATGAACATGCATATTACAGTAGTAGCCTATAAAAAATATTATACATGCATTTATAGGTAAAGTCAAACTCTGAGCCTCCAGTGGTCATTCTGTGAGACCAAACAACTTCCCTGTGCAAAGGATCATGGAGCTCTGAAGTGTTCATCAGCTGTACCCTTTGAAATCCTTCATTCTGAAGGGCCTTTCGAAGTGATCAGTTTTGAGCACTTCAGTTTGGAACAACACTTTAATATGGCTGACATGATTGTTTTTACTCAGAAGTAGCCTTTGGAGGTTGATGTATGCCTTTTGGAACGTCCCAAGAAACAGATGGAGCACCAGTAAGGGTGCAACTCTTTGACGTCATTGAATATAATGGTGACCCCCATAGTCCAAAATATGTATAAAATGATGTGGATTTTTTAAATAACGCAAATTGATGGTTATTTTCGTAAGATTCAAGTCAGTAGCTCATGTTTTGTGAATATTTTTGACTAACTCATTTGCTTTTTAAAGTTATTTCACAATACTAAGCTGAGTGAAGATTTAAGCTGTTGTGACTGAAACCGATTTCCAAGTATTTCTGATCAAATTCATTAGCCTACAATATTTATTTGTTACACACTTTTAAGTTAAGTTAATGAGTTTTTAGCTTTAGATTTAAGCCAAGTTTTTTGAGAGTATTATTGATTAATTAATTAGTTCATAAGTTATTTTAATCACACAATTGTGAAGTTAATGTGTTTTTGGCATATTTAAGCCAGTAGCTCTTATTTGCATTTGATTTTGTGAGTATTTTTAGGCAAATCAGTTGCTCTTAGGGGTTATTTATTTCACACTTTTAAACGGAGTCAACGAAAAATGTTAGAAAATGTAAGCCATTGTGTTTAAGACTGATCTGTGAGTATTTTGACCAATTCATCAGCTTACTATAGCTATTTGTATCAGACTATTTAAACCAATAACTTGTGCTCGAGACTGATTTGTGTGACTATTTCTGACTTAGCCAAACAATGTATTATTGTCATTAAAAAATGATTTGATTATTGTCATTTTTCAGTGTACGACTTTGTGTGTGCACATGGGCTTTTAAGATAATACTGGTGTTTAGTCCTCCTATCATCTTTTTCGTTCTTGATTCCATCTGCAAAAACATGAATCTCTACTGAAATGCATATAGACATTGTTTACTTCCAAAAGGTACTGTACTGCATCCTCTGTTGTAGTGTGTGAGTGCAGTAGCATGTAAGCTTCTCTTGTGTTTGTGCAATAGTGTCTCTTATGTCCAGACCTCATATGGAATTCAAAGTGTGTGAATAATACATGCAGTCAGTGAAATGCCTATATATACTGAGGATCAGCTGATAAGAGAAAATGATGCGCAGTCTTTGCTACAGGCACAAATACAGCAGCTCTCCTTCCACCAGCTGCTTCATCTCCACCTAGACTACCTTTACTGTTCTGGAGCTTTGCAAGGGAGTACTTTTTTTTTTTTTTTTTTTTTTTATCATTGGAGAATTGCTATGGTTATTTGTGGTCATTGTGGGATGTAGTGTTTCTCAGTCCACATCTGAACTTTTTTTTTTTTTGCTGGAGGTCCAGTATAGTTCAGCTGTGTGTGTGTGTGTGTGCGCAATTATTTTCGTCAAAAAGTAATGGTAAAGTGCATCCATGATTTCATTCTTTGAGCGTTCCCTAATGATTAAAGGAAGATAAGCTTTATTGACTTATATTGATTGCCTCAGAAATTTTTGAACAAAAATTGCATTTACAGTAAAGCGCTTAATGGGTGTCTAGACGTTCTAGAGGGGTTGAATGACAAGTCTTCATATTCTTTCTGCAGAAATTGCTGGTAGATGCATTGTGAATTTAAATGGCCCTTTTAGTTCTTGACAAATTAGCTTCTGGTTGTTTGTAATCCCTGTAAGTGATTTATTTATTTTGTTTCTGGTGTCATTGCAAGCGTCATAGAATATTAGTTTTATCAGCTTCACATATTCATGACATCAGCTGATATACTGGATGTGTGGTTCACTGCACTGAAACCTGTAACCATTGACTTTACTTTTAAAAAAATGTTGGGTTTTTTCAACCCAATTAGAGGTGTATTATAGACTAACCCAACTGCAGGGTTAATTTTTTTTTTAAATTAAATTAATAGGACCAAATTTAACTCAGTGTTTGGGTTAGTCCATATTTTACCAAATTTGGGTTGAAACAACCCGGCAGTGTTAGTTTCTTCAAAATTGTTGCGAATTTATATGGGTTGAATTTAAACAAATTAAATTGGGTAATGTGTAACTTTGTTTAGATTCAATCCAAATAATAATTTTTTTTTTTTTTTTTTTTTTTTTTTTTTTTTTTTTTTTTTTTTTAGTAAATCCAAGGAATCGTCTTTGAATCATTTATTTCAATATCAATGTTTTCAAGATATAATCTTGTTCAACAACAAAAACAAACAAAAAAAACACACAAACTGGTTTAGAAAAAGTCAAGGGTGAGTAAGTGATGGCAAACCTTTCATTTTGGGGTGAATAATCCTTTTAAATCTGTGATATGGACTCTAAATATTAAAATATAAAAACTGCTATTAACTCTATATGAGCTTTTTATAAATTCTTTACATGAAATGCTATCATTATATTGTATACAAACAGAAAGTCAAGTGTCTTTTATAAAAACCTGTCAAAATAAAATCAGATTTAACTTAACGAAATTGTGAAAGAAATCCAGGCTACTTTACAGAAGAACATACTTAAAGTATTATTTAAAAAATCTAATTAATAAACCTTTTTAAAACCATTGTAATGTTTAGAGTAACCAAATTATATCGAAGGAAAAATAAAATATTTGTCTTACAGTTCCTAAAAATATAAGTTACTGAGTATCAATATAAGTGAATGCAAAAAAAACAATATAAATTGTATAACATTAGATTAGTTTGAACATTAACCTTAAGCTTACTATTAAATAATTAACCTTAACTTAAATTGTCACAGTCAGACCAGGCTCCCCCTCCACTCTATCACCCTAAGCACCATCACTTGTGCACCGATCGGCTTTACACCTGCCCCGCATCACCGTTCATCACCACAGCCCCATAAATAGTGCACTCTCACTTCACTCTGTGTCCGGCCTTGTTGCCATCCAGAAGGACCGATCCTACCTACATGGTCAGTGTAGTTGTCTCAGTTCTACAAATTAGTTACTGTTTCCTGTTACCTGCCGTGTTTCTCCTAGTGTTGTTATCTCCTGGCTCCACATCTGGTCCTCATCCCTTCCCCAGTGTGTGTGTGGCAATTCCACTCCCAGTCTCTGGCCCGTCTCAAGTCCCTCAATCCTACCTCCAGTATCCTCCGTGTTCATCCAAGTATCCATTTGTTCCTGGTATACCCATCTGGTCTTCGTCTGGTCCCTGTGTGTGAGTCTGAGCTTCCCACGATCCCCACACCAAGCTAAACCTATCTACCTCCACTATTCACTGCCATCCTTAATAAACCTTGTTGATCTTTAACATCTCTGCTTCCAACCCCTTCTGTGACATAAATGAGGTGATTAACCTTAGACTCATGCTTTATGTAACTTAAGAGGAAACTGATTATGATCAACTGAAAATGGTCATTTAATTGAGTTAAAAACATAAATTGTTACTACCGTTCAAATCATGCTAGAATGCTCATATTTTTGAGTTAAGTGCACATGAACGCCACCACCAGTTTGTAATTATCAGCGGGGAAACTTGGGGGAAATAAATTATTAATCATAAGCTTTTGTATGCATCCTGTGCATCATTGATGAAGAGTAACTCTAAAGCTTGCCAGAAAATATTCTTATTTTTAGCTGATTTATGAGAAGACAGATGTGTTTGTCCAGACTGCATTTCCAATCATTTCTGTTGTGGCAAGCATGAGAATGATAAATGGATAGATGAAGCATTGATTGCTGTGCGTCTTTTGCTCTTCGTTATTTTGTATTAGCTCTAAAATTCTTTCCAGAAGAAAAAGAAAGACAGAAATATGAAAATGTCCAGGAAATCCACGAGTGAAATCGCTTTAATAAAACAAGATTTTCTGACCCATAAACAACAAAAAATTGTTTACCTGCTGATTTACCTTCTTATTGATGATGATTATAATAATAATAATAATAATAGATATTTATTATGATAATTCTTACTATTATTTTTGACTTTATTAATATGCAATTTTAGTGCGTCTTTTACTCTGTTATTTTGCATTAGCTCTAAAATACTTTCCAGAAGTAAAAGAGACAGAAATATGAAAAGGTCCAGGAAATCCTTGAGTGAAATTGCTTAAACACATCATATTGTATACAAGATTTCCTGACCCATAAACAACAAAAAATTATTTACCTGCTGATTTACCTGCTTGTTGTCAATGTATTATTTGGATAATAATAATAACAATATACTTGTTAATAATATATACTTATTATGATTATTCTTACTGTTATTATTGGATTATTAATATGCAATTTTAGTGCGTCTTTTGCTCTGTTATTCCAGAAGTAAAAGACAGAAATCGCCTAAATAAATGCATCATATTGTAAAAAAGATTTTCTGACCCATAAACAACAAAAAATTATTTACCTGCTTGTTGTCAGTGTATTATTTAGATAATGATGATGATAATAATAATAATAATAATAGTAATACTTAAGATACTTATTATGATTATTCTTACTATTATTCGTACTATTATTCTTGACTTATTAATATGCAATTTTAGTGCGTCTTTTACTCTGTTATTTTGCGTTACCTCTAAAATACTTTCCAGAAGTAAGAGGAAATCCATAAGTGAAATTGCTTAAACACATCATATCATAAACAGAATTTTCTGACCCATAAATAGGGTCTTCCCATGAGGACTTAAACGCAGCATGTCATCGCCAGTGTTCAAACCTCTCACTTCTGCTTGTAGGTGGGCTCTGCGCCATTGTGTTTTTTTTTTTTTCTCTCCAGAGTCTGCGTCGATCAGGGAATTCACAGTAATTCTGATCCACGGAGCTCCTGAATCGTATTATAGTTTTATCTCTCTAGGAGTGAAGTATAGCAATTGCAGCAACAGTTTTAGCTCTTTGAAATGGAAATCACCCAGAGGCTCCAGTTCCACCATTCATATAATGAGAAACTGCATTGCTTTGCCCAAACAGCCAACCTTTGATTAGAACATATGAAAGGTTAATTCAACCTTTCTTCAGGGCCAAATTAAGTCATACCCTGGATAGAATATCACCTCCTAAGGGCCATACAGGCATGTTAAAATGATGGAGCTCTATGACTCAGAATTACAGCAATAACAGCCGTTTTGCCATTTTAAACGGATCGCACGCCATTGCAGGGCATAGTGTCATTTTGACTTTAATGAGCTTATTGAAGCTTTTCTTTAGGGTTTTATGAAATATTCCCAAGCAAGCCAATTTATTTTGATAAACGATCCAGTTGGAGGTCTAAACTGTGTATCAGCACTTACTTCAAAAGGTGTTAACCATCGCACGTCCTGCCACCACGCTATATCTCACGATAATGAACAATGTATAGGCACCGTTCCAGCTTATTCACTTAATGAAGGATGCATCGGGGTATTGTGCCTATATAAACATCCCAGCGTGTTAATAAACCACTGCGGAATAGCGAGACACTGTTGTACAGAATGTCTCCGCAACCTCTAATTATCTTTGCATGCGTAGTATGTCATAGAAGGACCTTGTGCTATTGTGGAGAAAATCTGCACATGTCACCAATGCACTAATTAGCTTAATTTAACCACCGGCAGTCTTCCGCAATCAACAGTATTGGTGTAACTAGGTGCATTGAGAGTTCGTCAACACGGTGAACAAAAAAGCTGACAATTAGGACTTCAAGAATTCTCAGTGCGCGTCTACTTTTTCTTTATTAGCGCATCTCTGCTCTCTTGCGCTTCACTTTAATTTTTTTCTTTATCTATTCATCCTCTGTGCTCATAGCTTCCGGTGGCTTCTGTCCTTTTAAAGATGCAACCTCGTCTTGTTGGCAGGTGCATGTCGGCCAGATGAACTGTCAAGTACAGTAGCTTGTCAAAAGGCCTGATTGAAAACCCAATGCATTCACTGCTGATGAATTCGTCCTTGAACAGACATTCACCCAAACTGTAGTCAGATGCTTCACGTCTTGGGAATTGTTTGCCTGTCTATGAAATATTCTTGAGAGCTCAGGCTGGAAGCCCATTTGATTTATCTGTAATGAAAGTTGCCAGACGTTCCTAGTTAGTAGTTCCTGTTGACTGGTCACACTTAGTGGGCCGCTGTGAATTTGACAACAAGCAGGTAAATCAACAGCCTCGCTGCACATGAACTGGTTTTCCAGTGTATTATTTAGGTAGATATAGATAGATATTATTATTTTGAAATTATTAATATGCAATTTTTACAACAAAACGCATGTACCATATTATAATACTACTACTACTATTAATAATAATTGTTGTAATTTTTTATTTATTATTATTATTTATTATTATTATTATTATTATTATTATTATTATTATTATTATTATT
>CAIGQV010019356.1:6932771-6951348 GCA_903798115.1 Danio jaintianensis
TTATTATTATTATTATTATTATTATTATTATTATTATTATTATTATTATTATTATTATATTGACGTATTCATTCCGCTGTGGTGACCCCTGATTAATAAATGGACTAAGCCGAAAAGAAAATGAATGAATGAATGAATATTTATTGTTAATTTATTATGGCATTTTTACCTCAAAACACAAATTAAATGCATAATTATAGTAATATAATGTAATATCATGATTAATAATAATTATTATATTATATTATAAGTAATTATGTACATAATAATAATAATAATAATAATATTTTTATTAATTAATTTATTATTATTATTATTATTATTATTATTATTATTATACTTTTATATTTCTATTTATTTTTTAATTGTTGTTGCCCCTCAGGCATGTTTCTTTAAATATTTTAGTAATATTCTATATAATATATGTCATATTCTATAATTCGCATTTATTAAGTATTTGCTTTCTTTGCATTCAGGATTTTGGTCTGTCTTGCAATATGACATTAATATAGTTTCTGTATAGTTAGTATCATATACCCATAGTGTCATTGTGTTTAAAGTTATTCCTGTTGCTTTGTGCTATTGAAAGCAATAAACACTTAACATACTATTAGATCACAAACTACACACACACTATACAAAGATCTCTATTTTTGGAGTGTATCAGTACATAATATAATACATAATAATATAATACATATAATATAATACATATGATACATGTCAATATCATCTCTGTCTTGTGCTGCACCCTTTTAAGGGTATTAAAGTGTGCTGCATGTGACCAGATCTCTGACTGCACACCAACCTCTAGCTCATAAAACAGCATCACTGGCTGTGTTTATGGCACAAAGGATTATACTGTTTCACCTCCAAATGGCACATGTGGTGGCCTTTCTGTCCTGTTGTTAATTACCAGCATTAGCATGGATAAAACTGATGGATTGTGGCCATATACAGGAGAGGAATCAGGGAAAGGGTTGCATATGTGTGCCATAGGTGCTGACAGCGTCACTGGATTTCACATTTGGCAGTGTTTAGATAGCAGATTTGTAGGAGGAGCTTATGCTTCATGGAGTGATTTATGGTGGGTGTGGTTTCAGAAATGCAGGGGTTGTTTATTCATGTAAAATATGTATTAAGGGGGTGTGGCTGTGTAACGAATGGCAGATATGCTGTAAAACAAGAATCATCAATGAATGAGAGAGATGCTGAGTGTATTAGGAGTGTTCCCCTACAAACCTATACACCCTTTTCTCACATGTCTGTGTTTCAAACCTGGAAATGGCTTGTAAAAGAGAAAAATTATATAAAGGTAAAAATGTAAGACCTTGCTGAATGATATTGCACCAGCAGGAAGGGAAAAATGCTTTCAAAGTTTCCAAGAAAAATGACTCTACAAGAGAATAAAGTATGAAAGAAATAAATGATGGCAGCCTGAATGGTAGAATGGGGCAAATCTTCGTCTGAGCTGTATTTGTTAAATTAATAAGGTTAAATTTTATGGGTTTTTTTTTTTTTTTTTTTTTCTCATTCAATTCATTCATTCAATTTCCTTTGGCATAGTCCCTTTATTCATCAGGGGTCGCCACAGCGGAATGAACCGCCAACTTATCCAGCATATGTTTTACACAGCGGATGCCCTTCCAGCTGCAACCCAGTACTGGGAAACATCCATACACACTCATTCACACACATACACTAAGGCCAATTTAGTTTATTCAATTCACCTATACCGCATATCTTTGGACTGTGGGGGAAACCGGAGGACTGGAATTTCATTTAATTGATGTAATAAAATAATTACCTATTTTGTAACTGTATGTTACTGTATATACATAGTACAAAAATATACATTCAACAATAAAATTACATTTTTGCATTCATTATACACTAAAAAAAATCCATAGTTGCCAGAAATTAACTGTTAAAAAATGGTATGAATGTAAAAGAAATTTCTAATTTTTGTGGTAAATTACCATATTTCATACATGCATTTTTTTTGTCAAACACCAGTGTTTTGAAGTACTAGCGTCTACACAATTTAAATTTGTTACATAGACAAAAACATTACCATAATCAGGTGTTGATGAAAAAAAAAAAAAAAAAAAGATGAACCAGTGCTCATCACTAACAAATCTTTCCACAAGCCGAGAACAAGCATACTAATATACAGAAGCTGCTCCGTGTCATTCACACGACTACTAAACACCATAACACGCATAAAATTAAAGTAATGCAATAAACATTAGCATAAAACATAACATAAAACTCTAATGTGCATGACTTAAGAGAAGAACCATAATGTCAACAAAAAGCATAAAAAGGGAAGTGTTATGTAGGGAATTCTGGGAAAGTGTATTTATGGTTATTGACTGTATATACAGTTGCAATCAGAATTATTAAACCCCCTTTGAATTTTCTTTTTTTCTTTTTTAAATATTTCCCAAATGATGTTTAACAGAGCAAGGAAATTTTCACAGTATGTCTGATAATATTGTTTTCTTCTGGAGAGTCTTATTTGTTTTATTTAATAAAAGCAGTTTTTATTTTTTTTTAAACAATTTTAAGGTCAAAATTATTAGCCCCTTTAAGCTATATATTTATTTTTTTGATTAGTCTACAGAACAAACCATCATTATACAATAACTTGCCTAATTACCCTTTCCTGCCTAGTTAACCTAATTAACCTAAGCCTTTAAATGTCACTTTAAGTTGTATAGAAAAAGTGTCTTGAAAAATATCTAGTCAAATATTATGTACTGTCATCATGGCAAAGATAAAATAAATCCGTTATTAGAAATGAGTTATTAAAACTATTGTTTAGAAATGTGTTGAGAATCTTTTCTCCGTTAAAAAGAAATTGGGGGAAAAATTTCTGATAAATAAACGGGGGCTAATAATTCAAGGGGTTTAATAATTCTGATTGCAACTGTATTAAGGAAACTATACGGTTAAACATATTTTTAAATTAACATTTTTACAGTTTTGTACTGTTAGCTTTCCATATGATGTGTAAAACATTTTTTAATTATTTATTTAAAATATAAGCCTTAACACATTTTTAGCTTTAATAGTTTAAATATTTTCATCTTGGTTATCAACACTGCCGCTCTAACCTGAAAGTACACTCCTAACATTGTCGAACACATGCCACATTAGTATTACCACACACGAAATAAATCATGCAAAAAAGCTTGCGAGGAAAATGCATCTAAGAAATGTGACCCACACCCTCGAGAAAGCAAATGGAGTGACTGAGGGGTAAAAGGAAGCTCTAATGAGGGAAGTGAGGCATGATTGACTAATCGATACGGGAAGAGTGGACTGTGTGTAGTTTATTTCTTTGGCTCTAATCCCTAAAGGACAGGCATGGCATCTCCTATAGAAATGTTCCATGCATTTTGGCTGTTTCCCATAAACAATCAATGTTATACACACATTAGAGCTTAGAATGTGTTCTAATTTTAGACATCCAGTAAACATACAGTATTTCTTTCACACAAATTATGGATGGGCGTTATGAACTATCACAGTAGTTATTGTGATGATATCCATGATGATAATTTACAAGTATCCACTGAGAGACAAACAAATCTTGTATCTTTATAGAAAAGTATTATTATAATTTGTTTTATTTACGGTGTTACATGGGCACACATGCACTATAAAAAATTATATGATCACTTAGTCATGACAACATATGTTTTATGCTAATTGTAACCTATTAAACTAAGGTAATCGTGTTCTAACTTAATTATTTAAGTTACTCAAGCTGTTTTATATCAGTTTAATATCATGTAAGTTCAAATGATTCATAAGGTTAATTTGATTTAGCTTAAAAATTTAAGGCAACCAGTATTTTTTTTTATACTGCAAAAATTATATGCTAAAAAGTCATGACAGCAAATTCCTTTGTTGCTTGAACTTACGTATTTTAATAAGTTAATCAGGTTTCAACTAATCAACTAACTTATTTTTCAACGAAACAAAAGATCAAAACCTGTTGTCAGGCTCAAACATTCATAGCTGTCAGCAAAAGTTTCATAAAGCTTTTGTGCGCATAATGTTGACATCCAGCGTAATGTTCTTTTTCCTGCAGTCACTGTTCCACAAAACTAAAACAGACTCCATCCTTAAGGGGGTCGCATATTGGATGCACCGCGCACATGACAGTTGGAATTAACACACACCATACGTGCACATTCGCATGTTATTTAAAATGAAATTATTCAGATGGCGCTCTGTGCCGTGGCAGAAATATGAACAGTGTCATAGCTGGACACCGCAGACAGCCGCTGACTTGAGGTGCCGGTGTGCGTACCCTGAAAAAAAATGATTGCTGAAAGATGACTACTTTTTTTTTTTTTTTTTTTTTTTTTTTTTTTTTAAGTTAAGTGATTGTAAACTATTTATTTGGGCTGAATTTAAACAAACAAATTAAGTTGAACATTCCTAAATTTCATTTGTTTGTTTAAATTCAGCCCTAATAAATTGTTTGCAACAATTTTGCAGAATCCATTTTTTTCTGTGACCCTGATATAAACCTATGTTTACAATTCTAAATTGTGTGGCGCGTCGTGGTGCAGTGCATCTGATGTGCAACCTCCTTTACGATGGTCTTCCTGCAGACAGTTACAACCCTTTTTGCATCCTTGTTGGAACTCACACTGCTAGCGATCGAAGATTTGTTAATTTGGCAAGCTGAACGCATTCTGTACAGTACAGGAGACATGGAGGAGATTGATTGACAATGGTCTACAGCCAATCAGGACGCAGAACACAAACAACTGTAAAAACATGTCAAATTGCGCTACAAAAAATCTACGAAACTGCAAGGCCACGAAAGGTGAACCGCGTTATAGCAAGGGACCACTGTATTGCAAAGATAAAATTTCACCCTAATGCAAACAGCAATGACATACAGCTAATTGCAAAATATATGAAGTATTATTCCTTCAAACAGTGCAGCAGAATTCCTTAAATGTATTCCTGGATTACCAAAACTGAATCCATTTTATTTTAATAAGAGTTTGAAGTTCAGAATTTGAAATGATCTTGTAAACAAAAACAGTTTAATAAGACTAATGGAAAATACAGAGAATCATCTCCCCCCCCCCCAAAAAAAAAAATGGAAATCCGATTAGGATCAAACCGTGCACTCTTGTTGAGAGGTTTCTTGTTGTGGTTAACAGAGGAACAGGCACAGTGCCAGCGCTGGTCCCGCTGGCGTAACATTTCCTTCACACTGAGCCCTGCTGCATCCACACTACAAGAGCTGAACAACAGTTGGCTGTCTGAACAGTTGGTCATGCTGGCATGGGCCGTCTGTGATGACGTTAGTGTATGTAAATAATAATGACATAATGGAGGTGAGGATGATACAGTCTCACTGTTCTTACAACGCATTGTGAAGTTAACTGATAAGTCTGCGTCAGACCATACATAATGTGATAACTCGCAGATTCCTATGAGTGTGAGCAGTGTGCGGATTATACATTAAATATCAGGGCTGTCAAGTATTTTTTTCGGTAATGTTGGTTTGTGTAATACACATACATGCTTCAGTGCTTCAAGCTTTTTAGCTTTTGTGCGCATAATGTTGGCATCCAGCGTAATGTTCTTTTTCCTGCAGTCACTGATCCACAAAGTGAAAGCAGACTCCATCCTTAAGGGGGTCGTACACCGGATGCGCCGCGCACATGACAGTTGGAAGTAAACAATATACAAATAAAACAAACATTAGTTTCATTCTGTTTTTTGTTTTATTTTTGGCAGAAAATGTAAGGCACAAGCTGTAAAAAGGCTGTAAAGGGAGCAGTGTCTCATTTGCATTTAAAGATACAGAACATGCACATCTCTGCATGGAATAAAAAGTGGGCATTTGGGCTTGTTTTATTTTTTGGGATTTATAATTGGTAAGTTCACTTGTTTTTCTTTCATCTAGGGTGTAGTTTATTTTCTAGATCATTTTTACTGTGATGTAACCAAACGCAATATACTCCGTGGTATTTCAACATTACAGTACATTGGGATAACAAAATGTGTTTTAAAATAATTAATGATAGCAGTAGCCTTAAATGTGCATTGTAGGACAAGCGCACATTGTTGTCTGTGGGCAGATTCATGACCCTCTGACATACGCTTTTTCTCTGTCTCGCTGTCAAATACTTTCTCTAGCACACACAAGCATGTACGTAGTATGTAGGGATTACAGAGTATTACGTAACCCCTCATGCAGACGTCCTCTCCGGGACATTGCTTTCTGCTTGCATGCAGTAATCCTGAACGGATGCGTCCCTAAACATGACAGAGACTGATAACAGGGCTGACGTGGAAGGGCAGCACAGGTCATTAATATTAAGAGATGGACAAACATGGGTCAAAATGGCAAGCCATTGTAGGATTGATAGATTAAGTGGTAGGATATGAGATATGCAGACTGATGGGACTATCAGGGATACAATTTTTTTTTTTTCCATTTATTATTATTTTTTTTTCAGCAATGTTAAGCAAATGATTACATCTGCAGATTGTTATTTATCCAAGGGCTTGACTGAACATTTATGCAGTGAACAGATGGTATCATATGTATTTTCTTTAATCAGCTTAACATTTATTATTGTTTTTTTTTTTTTTTTGGTATTTATTTTTTATTTATTTAGTTAGTTAGTTTAATGGTAAATTAATTGTTGTTCTTTAAGCTTAAAATTATTATTATTATTATTATTATTATTATTATATATAAATATATATATATATTTTTGTATTTATTTATTTATTTTTATTTAGTTCGATGGTAAAATAATTGTTATTCTTTAAGCTTAACATTTATTATTGTTTTTTTTGTTGGATTTATTTATTTATTTATTTTTTTTATTTAGTTTATTGATAAATTATTGTTCTTTAAGCGTAACATTTCTTTAATTTTAATTTTTTATTATTTAATTATTCATTTTTATTTATTTATTTAGTTTAATGATAAATTATTGTTGTTCTTTAAGCTTAATATTTATAGTTTTTTATTTATATATATATATATTATACACACAAAAACACAAAAGTTCTGTCTGGTTCTTACAACTGATTGGCTGATAGCCGTGCGATATTCTGCAAATAACAGCACTCGTCCAGCCTCTTAACCCTTCACCCTTTGTGTATTACTCCGCCCACATACAGCAACAAGCAGAGGACACTTTACAGCTTGACAAATATTGCTGCTGTTGGACAACGTAGTGTACTATTGAGGCTTTTTTAATCGAGAATGTAGTTGTTTAGATTGCAACTATGCAGTTTATTTAAAAGAATAATGCCTATTTTAAATATAAAAAAATTCTGAGAGACCGTGCGTCACCGGCCATTAGCCTGTCTTTGAGCAAAGACGGTTGACCATGTTCATCCACAAAATGTCGACAGAGACCGCATAATAAGCCCTGAGAGAAAAACAGCGTAATTTCAAACTACAGCTGATCAAATCATTATTAAACAGGTAAATGACTTTCTAAGTCAATTTCTTTCTTTTGTATGTTGTAATGCTGTATTTATACCATAGTAATATTGTGATCTCCCAATTGCAACCGAGAAATACTGGGAAATCTCTGTAGACTGATGGCATTTCATGCCGTTCAGCCTTATAATCTTAAAATGTGAGCAAAATCACCTGTTTTGTCTTCACTTCAAATACTAGCTCTAAAGTGACGTTAGTGAATGAGCAATGGTTTCTGCTGTTCTGACTGTCATCTGCAGATGTGAAGTAATGGCGGTAGAAAGTAGTTCCTCAAAGAGTTTTGAGACTCCGTGTTTGATTTTTCTTTTTTATACACATGATTATGCTGTCGAACTGTTGTATAAACGCAATATCACACTCGTAGCAGTGGCTGTATATTGTCACTGGTGGGACACTAAGGCACTATTCCTGTTATATACCATTCTTTTATTTATTTTATATTTTTTATATTTACTTACATTAATTTGTATAAATGCATTAACACTATCACACAGCTGAGACATTGATGTGGCTTTATGCAATTTTGCTTTGTGTTGGATTTATACATTAATGTGTAAACTCTTCGCTACAATACAATAAGAAAAAAATACTGTTCACGTTGATTAGTATGTGACTTGGCCAGAAATATTTTCTCCTCCTGAAAACTGATGTTGTTGGATGTTGCATCATGTGCTGTCAAGTATCTGGACTTGTGTGTGTGTGTGTGTGTGTGTGTGTGTGTGTGTGTGTGTTTTCAGAGGCCCTGTTTCCTTTTAGACACGGCTGACTGCAGCAGAGGTCTATACCATCACTACACACATTCAATCAAAGTGTCCTTAATGTCATCCCAAACAATTACACAGCTCAGCAGAAACTGCCCTTATGTTGTGATAAATGATGCATCACATTGTTGTTTTATATGGATCTTAATATTTAATTTAGTTTGAGGAGGACAGGGTTACTTCATCCATAAACCGTTAATGGATGTTCCTTAGATGCTCCAGCACTTTTTTTTTTTTTTTTTTTTTTTTTTTGGCTACTAATAATTTATTTGCAAATATTATGCAGTTTTTTTTTTTTTTTTGTTTTTTTTTTTTTTTTTGTTTGTTTGTTTGTATACTAACTAATATAGTTGTGACATTAGAAAAGGACTGCATGATATTGAAAAAAACTTTGCGATTATTGAGCATACTTTTACCAGATGAAATTAATAGCTCTATTTGGAGATAATTCATAATTTTAGATTAATTGGGATGGTTTCGTATGGGAGTGAATTTCCATAAAATATAATAAACCAATCACAAGCATTGATAAATGCATTAGAGCTCAGATACAAATGAAATAAACAATGATTTATAGTTTTCTGGGAGTCTAGCAGTATTCAGGCAAAAATTGAATAATCAAATGTGAAATAACACTGTGTAGTCTTTATCGTGTATGTGTGTATATATATGATTGTGAAGCACTTTGGGTGCATACACGATAAATGCGCTATATAAATACACATTACATTACATATACATAAATACAATTAATCTTTCTTGAGGTTACAAACATCATAATGTCTCGTGCCGGAATGCTTTAAAGTGGCTTGAAATGATTACACAGTCACAGGCCTTAAAGAGACCTATTATGCACAAATCATTTTTATAAGAGGTTTAAACACAGTTACGTGGCAACAGTGTGTGAATATAGCCAGCCTATAATGGTAAAAATTTATTTATTCTATTTTTTTTTTTTATAATCACACTTAATAAAAACAGTCTGCAGAAACCCTTTGATTGACATTCTCCCTATGTGCATGTCATCAGACGGGAAAAGCCCCGCCCATTAGTGACAGTCTCACTTGGGTTCAATCGCGTGTAGCTCCGCCCACTGGCTGGGACCACAATCTCATTTGAATTTAGCGACAGTCACCAAAATGGCACAATTTTGCTCAAAGCCTAAAAGGGGCAGTTTCAAAGAGTTATAAAACATTATTTGTGTGATATTTTGTGCTGACACTTAACATACACACTCCAGGGAATATGATATTATAAATATTTTACCTCTTGTAAAAAGGGACTAATTTATGGTTAAATTTTGGTTAAAAAGGGACTGGTTAAAAAGGTTAAAAAGGGACTAATTTATGGTTAAATTTTGCAAGGACTTGCTGATCTTGTGATGCGATTACTACAGATGCAAACATTGCGATATCAATGCTAAACAATTTATATTGTGCCCTTCTTTTGAAGATGTCAGTTTCGTTTAAGAAGGCGTGTCAAGTTAAAAATAATCCAGAGTTTTTGTAATGTTTCATTCCATTGTGCTGTTTTTGACTATGTAAACTTTTCCAAAGAAATGCTGTATATTGTAGTTATATGAAGCTGAAACTGGTCTACATATACAGGTTTTCCAAGTTTAATTTGTTGACTGTTCATAGGATGACCCACTCAAGAGCTGGCAAATCAGATATAGGACTCAGGTTATGGAAAGTTTCATACTCCGTTAGCAAGGAGTTTCTGTTTGTTTGACACACTGCTCATGAATGTCTGTCATTTATTCAAACCGGTCTGACCAGAGCGAAGCATGAGCAATAAGACAAGAATTTGTTTGCTTGATAACGTACTACGTTGCATTAATACTCTTTTGCACAGACCTTACGGGCAAAGTAAACCTAACCCTAGCCTAACCTGGTGAAGGCACGTTCATATTTCTGCCATCAGAAATCTGCAGAGAAGGAGTTCACAGGAGTTCACTCAGAAATCTTTTTTTGTCATAATTTAGACAACCAGGATTATTTTCTTGCTTCCAAGGAGATGTTTCGAGGAACATTCTTGCAATTAATTTTCACAGTAAAAAAAAAAAAAAAAAGCATGCAATGTTATGTAAAAATTCAAGCTGTTTTAATTAATTAAATTAATTTTGTAACAAATTCTATTTTTTATGTTAACAATTTAAGTATAGTTGAAAAGAGAAATTGAGTTAATACATACGCGTTTGTTGACTTGACCTTGACCTTAATGTTTTTAAAGTATATTTGTGGATATTTATATACATTTACAATGTATGCATGTATGTATGCATGTATGTATGTATGTATGTATGTACTTAGCAAGAATATTAATTTAATTTTTTGCTATTCCAACATTATATACACAATTGAAGGTAAAATTATAAGCCCTCCAGTGAATTAAAATTATTTTTCAAATATTGCTGTTTAATGGAGATTTAATAGAATTGTTTTAACATAAACTAGTTTTTAATAACAAATTTATTTTGTTGTCTTTTGTCTTTAGGGGGCTAATTATATTGACCATTACATTTTTATTTTTTTATTCCAGCCAAACTAAAAGGTAAACAACAACTTTCTCCAGAAGAAAAACATTTTTTTTTTTTTTTTTTTTTTTTTGCAGAATTTCACAGGAAGGCTAATCATTCAGCTTCAATTGTGTATATATATTAATAATAGTAAAAATATTAATTGGCATGTTCATAGTGTGGCTGCCAAACTTTTAGTCCATTCTCAGCATTTCAAGTCATGAGTCCCAGCTAGGCCAGTTGGCATTCCTGTGTGGAGTTTGCATGTTCTCCCCGTGTTTGTGTGGGTTTCCTCCGGGTGCTCCGGTTTCCAAAGACATGCGCTATAGGTGAATTGGATGAACAAAATTGGCCTTAGTGTACGAGTGTATGTGTATTATGTTAAACATATGCCGGAATAGTTGGTGGTTCCTTCTTGCTGTGGCGATTCCTAATAAATAGGGACTAAACCGAAGGAAAATGAATGAATGAATGAATGAGATTGATATTTTACACAGAAACCTTTTAAATACAAAGTCATTCAAGGTTGAAATGACTTGAAGGTGAGTAAGTGGGTGAACTATCACTTTAATACAGCCCATCTGTTATTATGGCCATGATGCAAATAGTGTTAGAGTCTTTGAAAGGATCTCGACCCTGAATGTTGCATCAGTTATGTAGTCGTTTGGAGCTGAAATGTTATTGAGTATTTGCCAATCAACACTCGTTAATGACGGTTTAGGACCTCCATAAAGGGAATTACATCATTAAACATAACCTTTAAATGAAAACACAAGCATGACGAAGCTTAAAAGGTTAATCTGTTTTTGTCAGCATCTGTTTTAAAGACATTTCTTCTCCATTTATTTCTCAGAATGTAAATTTGATTTGTTATCTGCATTCGTATACATGTCTTTACTGACAACAGATAAGCTTTTGGACTCCTACGCTACACATTCTGAAAGTACGAATGTCATTGCTTTAGATGATTAGTATTAAACACATGGGGATTTATTTTTAAAATAGATTGCACAAACATAACATAACATTTTAGGAAATAAATGTCTGGGTTTTTGTCACTGATGGCATGACATTCATGCATTTGAAGTATGACATAAGCATCCAAATGCTTTTTAGTCTTAACATATCACATATCCATACAAAATATACTCATGTCCTACTTTTTTTCATACATTTTTTTTATTTTTGAAATTGTCAGCACAAAAAATATAATGTAGACAATCAGCATACCATAGTGAGCATAAAACAAAAATACAGGAATACGAGTTGTATAATAATAATAATAAGCAAGCTAGCCTGCTATGCCGAGTTCAGACTGCATGATTTTTAAAGTAGTCGCGTCACAGATGTTGTCACACTGCATGACTATCTGGGATATCATTCCTTCGCTGCTGTGTTTACATTGCAAGATGGATCAGTGACAGGGGGTTTCACACTGCATGATTTTACAATAGGAAGAATCGCCGACAACTTTGTCTCGGTCCACAAACTATGTCTTGCAACCAAACACACGTGAGTAGTGACATGGAAACAACGCGAGGTCACACAGTATATATTTTGTTCATATTTCATGTAGCATACCAAATATCTCACTGGTGTCAGCGACTCATCGGCGATTCTCTCAGATCGCCTCTTTGATAGTTAACACTGTGATTGTGACTCATGTGAACGAGCACCGATTTGCCGGTGATTTCAGGCATTTGTCGGTGATTTCGCAAAACCTGTCGGTGAGTCAAAATCGGGGCTAAAATCGTGCAGTCTGAACTCGTCATTAAAATAAAAGAGTAAATGACAGAAATATACAAAAAAAATTATATAAAAAGGAATATACACCAAAAAGTCATTTGTTTTGTTCAAACTACTTATTTAAATGAGTTGAAACAACACAACACTTGAGGATTGTTCTTGGGACAACTTAATTGTTTCATGTTCAATCCACTTAAATTTTGTAAAAACTAATAAGTTAACTTAATTCCTTCATGTTGTCCCAACACAAATCGATTGTGTGGAACCCAGCATTTTTTACAATATATCAAAGATTAAATTAAGGTAATATTAACTAAATGCATCAATGAAATGAATAAATAATAAACAAATAGATTGATATATCCTCCTACTCTTAAACCTGTTGTTTAAATAATGGACCAATACGTCAACATAATGTGTATTAAACCAAGTCATACTGCTTGATTATCTCTAAAAAATATTGCAGTGGACAAATAATCCAAATGATGGAGAGGATGGAGTTTCTCTTGGTGGCTTGATGTAATCAGATTAGACCAGAGCGCCAGGTGATGTGAGACCAAAGTCCCGATGTTCAGATCTCATTGTGATCGATTCCCCATATCAGATTACTGTTTCAGGTTTCATACCATGTCATTAGAGCAGGCCTCTTTATACACTTCAATGGACTCTCTGCAGTTATTAAAGGGCTGCAACAATTTTTTTTGCCATACTTTTGACTCAAAGCAGCTTTTAGAGATCACATTTGGAGATCCACGCAGGGCCCCTGGCAGCCTACTTCATTCTCGGGGGGTGAGAGAATGTAGCGTTTTCCTGCACCTTTCAACTCTCTAAACCAGAAAGCGAGCAGAAGAGAAAATGATAGACCCCGAGGCCAGTGGCTTTCATTCGGAGGTCTGGCTTGCCCTTGATATTCCCTCGTTTCCCCTCTCTATCTCTCCTTTGCCCTCTTTCCTCTGTATTTCTCGCCAAACTGTTTCTATTATTGGGCAGCATTCACATTGAGCCATCAGATGCTGCCATCTGATTTAAAGTGGCAGACCACAGAGGCAGCTGAGGTTTCTGCTTCAGGAGCTCTGTTTCTCTCTCTTTCTCTCTGTATTTATTACAAAAGTGAATGTTTAAACGTCACAGCTTTTATTTTAAACATGCATGATTTTTTTGGAGCCCCTTGCACGTGTATGTGCGTGTGTTGGATCATATAGAAAAGCTGATGCGGTCTTGGCATTGTGGGTGTTGCTATGGGTTACGTCCCCTCCGGGCGAGTCAGAGGCCAGTGGTGCTGAAAAAATGGGAGCTTCTTTTTATGATCCTCATAATGAGTGTTTGTGTGCGCATGCATGAGGGGTGCTGCAGAAATGCTGGATATTAATGAGGGCGAAATAAATGTTGCATTTCATGTCAGCGTATGTGATGTAATGTTTACTTATACGCTTATAGAATAGTAAAACGGAGTAGCTGCACATCCCAGAATCAGCTAGTGTTGTGTTGTGTTGTGTTGAATATTATGCATATAGTATGTGCGCATGCAAAACACATTACATCACACGATCTAGTATGCAGGGCCCTATGATTACTACAATGTCGAAAGTGCAGATGGATTTGTGGAATACAGTTATTAAAATGGAATTAGCTGAATGAGAATTTATATTGGCACATTTTGCGTGAATTAAACTTGTGCTGTACATTTAAATACAATGTGATTTTAGACTGAATGAAGTCTGCATGTTCTGTGTGTCTGTAAAAGAATTACATATTTAGGTTTGCTTTACACAAATGCACATGTTTTGTTGGTTTATGAGGGCTCTCCATTTTCGTAATGTATATTATATTCTAAAAAATGCTTATTATATCGCCTTACCCTAAACCTAACCCTGTTCTTA
The DNA here is from genome assembly GCA_903798115.1 of Danio jaintianensis. NCBI lineage: Eukaryota > Metazoa > Chordata > Actinopteri > Cypriniformes > Danionidae > Danio > Danio jaintianensis. The sequence goes on from CAIGQV010019356.1 coordinate 6,947,184, forward strand.
AACCCAACCCTCACAGTAAACCTGTGGCTAACATTGAATGTGAAAACTCCCCTTTAAGTATGATTTTAAACCAATAAATTAAGAGGTTCTCATAAACCACCTCAATATTGTAACTTATCTAGCATATGCTTTATGCAGCGGATGCCCTTCCAGCTGCAAGCCAGTACTGGAAAACATCCATACACACTTATTCACACACATACACTACGGACATTTTAGTTTATTCAATTCACCTATAGCGCATGTGTTTGGACTGTGGGGGAAACCCATGCCAACACGGGGAGAACATGTAAAATCCTAACATAAATGCCAACTAACCCAGCTGGGACTCGAACCAGCGACCTTCTTGCTGTGAGGCGACAGTGATAACCATAAGGATTTCAATTAACTTTTAAATACTTTTTGATTTGCTATTTTAACTAATAAACTATTACAAGTAACAGTATTTTAACGATTAAAAATGACAGGGAAAAAATAAAATGGAATTTGTGACAAACATTTGATCTCATATAGTCTTAAAATGGGCAACAATCAATGCGAAGACTAACATGTTTTTATTTTGTTTTTGCAGTCCTCCGCTGTGTTTCATGACGTCTGTCCTGACCAGTAGCATGCCATTTTTTTTTTTACTGCGAAATTCAACTGACATGCAAAGGAAATGTGCTTCTGTGATTAAAATTGGATGCCCCAGTTTAACATATTACTTAATGAAGTCACATGACTTAATGATTTCATTCCAACAATGCATAATTCATATACTTTTTAACTAAGTAACGTGCAGGAAGCAAAATGCATGCATTCCATTGACCTCAAAATACATTGACTATGTATGTGCATTTCTTGACATTTTGTGGAGACGTTCATTTTTTTGGAGTAAGTGAATATGTTATGTTTAAGGCCTACTGGCTTTACCTCTGTGCACGTTTGCATGTGACCTGCTAAGACAAACTGGCTTGGCCTGTTTGTAGATGTGTGTTTTGTGGGTGTTCCAGTTACATAAACCCAGAGACAATGAGTTGGCAGGCCAAATTCTTATGTAAAACAGTAGTGTTTTGGCTTTTGTTTCCGAACAGCTGTGTAAACTGACAGAACGCCAGTCTGTCAACAAGAACATAATCACCTTCATACACTTTTTTTTTTTTTTTTTTTTTTTTTTTTTTTTTTTTTTTTTTTTTTTTAGCAGGTATTTTTAGTTTCGTCCAATACGACAGCTTGTTTTAAGAGGCACATATTTCGATTCGAGCAGTAGATAAATTTTTCAAACTATTGACGTTATTTCTTGTATATTTAGGGCAAAAAAAAAGTAGCATGGAGAATGCAGAAGTTTTACAAAGTTTTTTGCCCTTCTCTTAATGTTGGAATAGAAGTGTCAGGCATAAACCCACGTTCAAAGCGTGTCAGTCTTCCATGCTGACATTTGCCGAAGCTCGACTGTAGATTTCACCTCACGTATGATCGCATTTCTTTGAGCTCAGATTTTCCTCTTTTGAGCATGCTCTTCTTTTTTTCTGCTCCACATCTCTCTCATTCTTTCCCATGCTAAAGACAGAGTTCAGCGAGCTGTGTATGAAACACGCACACACCTTAAGTGTTCCTGAAATAGAAAAGAGCCACGATATCTGCAGTTGTTGACAGTATTTTTTTCTATAGAATAAGTAAACGTATTATTTGCAAACCATAATAAATAGTGACCAAAATGTTGGTGTTTCACTGCAACAAAACTGTGCCTGACATTGATGGAAAAAAGACAGTGTTTATATACTATATATATTATTATGGGATTATAATATCTTTCAGCTGAAAACACATTGGAATGTACAACGTCATCACTCACTTAAAAATCTATAGATTTTTAATGTACATTGATGCAAAACGGACATTACTTTGACATGGTAACCTCTGATGCACTAAACTTGCATATAGTGGCCCATATAAACAGCCACTAATGAGGCATCTATGTATAGGTATCTATAATCTGTCATCCAAATTTCTTGTGACCATTTGTTCTAGGGCTGCACGATACTGGGAAAATATGCAATTATTGCTGTTAAGTATTGCGATTATCAATATTTCTAGCAATATAATATTTATTAAAATAAACAGGGCGGCACGGTGGCTGGTTCGAGTCCCAGCTGGGCCAAATGGCATTTCTGTGTGGAGTTTGCATGTTCTCCCCGTGTTCCTGTTGGTTTCCTCTGGGTGCTCCGGTTTCCCCCACAGCTATAAGTGAATTGGGTAAAACAAAATTGGCCATAGTGTGTGAATGTGAGAGTGTATGGGTGTTTCCCAGTACTGGGTTGCTGCTGGAAGAGCATCTAGTGCGTAAAACATATATGCTGGAATAGTTGGCAGTTCATTCCGCTGTGGCGACCCCTGATAAGTAAGGGACTGCCGAAGGAAAATGAATGAATGATAAAATAAACAGGTAATAATAGATATTTTTCTAAAAAAGAAAAACTGTCTAAGTGCAAACATTTAGACATTGCGAATGAATGAAAATTGGGCAGATATTCAGACTGTTATTGACTGTTGTTATTTTCCTCTCTTGTCTTGACACCTGTCATTAGTATTTATTTTCAGCTCTAGCTTCACCTTCTAGCCAATAGCAGAACAGCACCTACTGGGTCGGTCATAAAGTCTGCAGCTAGCTCTCTGCAACTCTCACATGGTCACCCACTGAAGCTAAGCAGGGCTGTGCCCGGTCAGTACCTGGATGGGAGACTGCATGGGAAAGCTAGGTAGCTGCTGGAAGTGGTGTTAGTGAGGCCAACAGGGGGCACTCAACCTGCAGTCTCTGTGGGTCCTAATGCCCCAGTATATTGATGGACTCTATATTTCTAAGTGAGTGCCATTAAACCGAGGTCCTGACTATCTGTGGTTTAACCTCGGCATCCTGGCCAAATTTGCCCACTGGCCTCTGTCCATCATGGTCTCCTAACCATCCCCATATGATAATTGGCTTCATCGTCTCCTCTCCACCAATAATCTGGTGTGCGGTCTGGCGCAATATGGCTGCCATGGTGTCATCCAGGTGGATGCAAACTGGTGGTGGATAAGGAGATTCCCCCCATTGTGTAAAGCGCTTTGAGTATCTAGAAAAGCACTATATAAATGTAAGTTATTATTATTATTATTATTATTATACAGATAGTAAGGCCCCATCTGATTGGTAAAATTTGGATAAACAGTCAGTGCAGATATCCTCGTGGGCAGTATTATGACATTAAACACCAATGCATTTTGGCCATCCAGAGTACGTCCCAGAATTTAAATTTCGGTGCATTACTAAAAAAAGTAATTTATTGTAAATTTTTGCAATATGAATATTACGTATACCATTATCGCGATAACGATCATTTTTTTAAATATATATTTTTCAGCCCTAAATTGTTCTGTGTGTTCTTTTTGGAAGTCTGAAACTTCCTGTTCACTATTGGACTTTTTGATGACACACCTGATTAACTGCTGAAGTGTGAGCGTGCTCTGTGAAGGACTGTAATGTCAGCAAAGCCACTTAAAGCATAAGACCATCTATGATATTGCAATAACTATGCAGCTATTCACACAGAAGGCTCTTTTGCATTGGAAAAGTGCCAGTGGAATGAAAAAAAGGAAATGACACTTGAGTTGAACTAATTTTAACTTGAGTGCTGCATTTTTAGAATGCTGTTTCATGCTTAATATGCTGGAGAACAACACGAGCACAACTGTCAAACACGTCCATCAACTGCATGCTTGCAAAAAACAAAACAAAACATGAAAAGCAGCACAGAGGAATACAAAAATCTGAAAAAAGCTGCAACTGTATATTTGATTTTCATGTGTGTATGATGATGACAGGCTGTTTTTTTTAATGCCTACTTCTGGTTTTATATTTTGTCATTTAGAATTTTAATGGTCTTTTTTACTATTTTAAATTGACCTATTTTTAATTAAGAAATTTATGAATGTCTACTTTCTGGCTAAGAAACATTTAGCAGTTTTCTTATTTTGTATTTCAGGATATGATTAAAACAAGCTTGTACAATATTTGCCTTCATATTTCATCTGTCTTTTTTGCAAATATTTAACAAGTCATTTTGTTTTGTTTACAGTGGCTGGACAATATTGGGAAAAACTCACATTGCGATATTTAGATTTTCTGCGACTGTATATGTAAATATAT
>CAIGQV010019356.1:6961348-7014342 GCA_903798115.1 Danio jaintianensis
ACATATATACATATATATATACATATATACATATATATACACATATACATATATATACACATATATACACATATATACACATATACACATATATATATACACATATATATATACACATATATATATACACATATATATATACACATATATATATATACACATACATATACACATATATATATATACACATACATATAACTAATAATTATTAGACCTTTACAGAATTAAAACTAATATTATTTTACTCAAAACCCACATCTAATAAATCCAGAGAAACCAACAATTTATAATATATACAGCTGAAGTCAAAATTATTCGCCCTCACCCCTGAGCCCGTTCTGATATATATATATATATCAGAAATGAATACAGCATTTATTTTCTGAATTGCATAAAATGTGTTCAACCCAAAAACAATATGGCACAGACTGCTATATAAACAGGCTGTGTGATGATGTTCACAAACATCTTCTAGAAGAAACAAAAAAAAAAAAAAAAAAACAGACAGCAGACAACTAAATGCAGTAAAATTCCTGGAATCATCTCTGGAACCATGGGATTCCAACTACAAGAGGAATGCTGGGAAAAGCTTTCATTGCTTTGTTGTGTGTTTGGTAGGATAATAAGATTATGTGCAACTCCTAGCAAATCTATTGCCTCAGAAGATAAGGCCAATTACTCTGTTGTCTGCGACGGCAGACAAGAAACTGTGCATAAGACGGCTTCGCTGGATCGTACGTGATGATGGGAGGGAAGGTCAATCCGCTCGACAATAACACCGTTTTATAGCTAAGGATATTTGAGGTTTGTTTATGTGGTGGGTGTTGACAAAGCTTCTTAGTACAGCGAAGGTTAAGAAAGTAAAACACTTGACTGTTTACTTTGAGAGGCTGGAGGAAAGGAGAGAGAGAGTGATAAATTAAAGACTACAAGCCGCTAAGATGATAAAAGTGACACCTGAAGAGACTCAAAGCCATATAATCGCATTAGGAAATTACAGTAAACGTAGCTGTTGTGTTTGGTATGCTACAGGCGGTGGGCTGAGCCCAAACCAAAAGAGAACAGCGGTGCTTTGGACACTAATACTTTCAAATGAGCACATATATGTAGACTTTGGCTTATTTTAAATGGACCCTTTTCACATTTCCGGGTTTCTCAGTAGCGGAAGTCGTCATAGTTGGGTAAACTTAGAGCGCAGTGAATGGGAGAGTACAACAAATATTTTTTTTACAATCCTATTTGCTGAAATAATAAAAGAAAAACTCCATGATGGTGTTATAAAGACATTCATAAAAAGGAAAAAAAAAAGTGTGAGACTGATAACAGGAGCCAGAAGAGAAAACAACTTTTTACTATCCTGTCCATAGCCACTGCATTAGAAATACCTAGCATAAGTGCTAATTCGGATTTTGTAATTTGATGCAAAGATGATATAATACATGCATAAATACATATAAATGTTCATCAAAAAAAAATCTAAATATTAAAAACTTTCAAGGATTTAAGATGCTGGTGACCATTAAATGCGTCATAAGAGTCTTGTGAAATGGATCCATAGTTCCTAATATTGTTTTGGAGGTCTCCTTCTATAGGTTTACATCAATCGAAGGTTAAAAAAAATTGTTAAATTATCTGACAACATACATTGCGGCATCTGCTGTTTTCTCAGTGTCTGAAACTGTTTGCTCAAGGATCCAGTCTTTCTAAACCTTTCTTTTCTGACAGTCTACTTTTCTCTGATTGGTAAGATCATTGCCTAGCCTGTTGTGATTGGTTGATTACTTTTCAGCACATCAGAAATCAAATGCCTATTACCATATCTGAATTTGAGCTTCTCCTTAGCATTTATAAACACCCTAATACAAATAGTAACAAGGGTGTCAGTTTTAATGAACTCAAGAAAAATCTTTTGGAACCTAAAAAGTCCATATTTATATCTTAAAGTAGGGCTGGGCCGATAAACGATATAATACTGAATTACGATAAAATTTATGTCGATAACAATGATAAGCTGTTCATTTTTACTCAATATTGATCTAAGATTCAATCACACAGCAGAAATATGCAACAACAGGAATCTATAATTGTGTTGACATTAGAGAAGCACCAAATTTTAGCTACCGAAAGTTATCGGCTGAAAATATGAGCTGTAAAATAATTACAGAGATTGCATTTTTTGCATTCTTAAAAGTATATATTTAGTATCTAAAGTGTATCTATTTTCCATACAATGTAAAAAGATGTAGCATTTAAACCATTTGAAAATGTATCACTCCTGTTTTAGCACCTTTATTTTAGCGACTTTAGCATACATCAATGTAATATATATTTTTTTTTTAATGATGACAGATTTTTTTTTTTATGTTTTTACATTGCAGTTATTTTCCCCAATTTAATCAAATACTCTTGTAAGATCAGTTGGTACAGACTTTCAGCATCTCCTTTGCTTGAAATGCGACAATCTAATCTGTTTATTTGAAATAAACTGCTCCTGAGCAGATTTGAGCTTTCAGACCTGTTGCCATGACAACAATTCCTAGATGAGTTTTAAAAAACAAAACTATCCTGGATCATGTCAAATACGTCAGTAATCAGATCCAGCTAACCAAGTAATCCACATACGAAGACAGGACCCCTGCTCTGTGGTTTGGTAAATATGTTCACCAGATGTAAAAAAAATAATAATAATAATAAAATAAAAACAATATATATATTGTATGATTATATGATTTTCTAAAAAAATAAATGGCTTCTTCTTGGCATTTTGCTGTGTCCTGTCACAACTCTTTTGGGGAGACTGTTCTGATGTTTACAAAGCTTCTTTCAGCACTTCCACAAGTTCATCTTTAGATCTTTTATTTATATCTCCTCCAGGTAATCCCACACTGCCTCTATAATAATCAGGACTGGATTCTGTAGAGTTCAGTTCATGACTCTCAGTGTTTCATCAGCCCTTTCACTCTCTAAGGAGTGAAATGGAGACCGACAGCTAGTTATATGTGGTCATCAAACCATTGCGAAAACAACAAATCGTACAGTGGCCTAAGACTCTTCCACAGACCTGTGCAAATACATATATTCTCATTGTTTTCTGCTGTTTCTAACGCCTTAAATCCTCAAAGATCTACTAAAACTTAATCCCCTATATCAGCACTGTTCAATCCTGCTCCTGGAAAGCCACGTCTTTGCAAAGTAACTTCCTCCTACTCCAAAACACCCACCTGGAGGTCTGTATTAATCCCGCAGACCCTGAGCTGCTTTAGGTGAGTTTAATGAGGGCTGAAGCAAATCTTCCAGACTCAACACTGCCTTACATACAAATATTACACAGAAATGCAAATGTTCTGTTAAGGCCGGCAGAAAATGTCCATTGGCAATTATAAAACTTATGTGTTTATTAGGTTTGTAGTTAAGTAATAAAACTTTTCTGTTTAATTAATTGCATGGTTGAGTGTTTAGTTAATCTAATTAATAACAATGTGATCTCACATTAAATTTAGTTGAGAAATTACTTGCGACAGAAAAAGTGTAGCTTTACAAATTCATTCATTCATTCATTCATTCATTCATTTTCCTTCGGCTTAGTCCCTTTATTCATCGGGGGTCGCCATAGTGGAATGAACCGCCAAAACCGGAGCACCTGAAAGAAACCCACGCCAACACGGTGAGAACACGCAAACTCCACACAGAAATGCCAACTGACCCATCTAGGACTCGAACCAGCGACCTTCTTGTTGTGAGGCAACAGTGAAACTGAGCCACCGTGTCGCCACTTTAAAAAGAAATGTTTTGTTTTAAATGTCATTGAATCATTCTTTTGATTCGTTCAAACAGATGATTCATTAACTGGCTCTTTTATAGAGGCACATTTGCACTTGTGCTTTTCATGACAAAAAAAGTACTTGTGTGATATTGCACTTATGAAATGTACATTATGACAATACGTTATTAAAAGGTATTGTATAATATAATATAGGTTGATGAATGTCATTCAAGTAGCCTAAACCTACATAAATCTAATATTTAAACTGCTTTATTCTGTTCTGAACTAAGCCCAAATGATTCAATTCTGCCATACAAATGCAGCCAGTAACCATTCTTCTAATGAAAGTCACATCTATAAATAAACTTGACATTAAAAAAGGTCTTTCTTGGACAATGTTTCTCCATTTACAAATAAGCAAGAGCTGTGCTGTGGAGTATTGTGTGTCTCAGTATTGAGCTATAGGTCACCTGTGGTTCCATCAATTACTGGGGATTGATAAAGATTTATAGTTAAATAAACACAAAAGAGTGTCTATTTAAACATAAAACATGAAGTGTGTAATTGCTGCTCCATTAGCATCACTAAGTTTCCCCAAACAATCCTCCGAATAGAGTGCAACAATCAGGTTCTGAATGTTAAAATCCCATTAATTTTCTCCACGGGGAATTGATTTTTAATTAATACTGATGAACATTTGTTTTGTGAAATCCATGTGCTCTCATAATCTTTAAATCAAAACAACCTTCCCTTCCTCTTGCAGCAACATCTCAAGGGGTGAGACAACCCGTCACTCACATGAAAACCATCAATAGTCTTGCCTTACATTTCTCATTGCTTGAGAAGCTGGGATATATGTCAAAATTAGGCCTGCACAATTTTATAGGGTTGAGTTCTGTACCAGTTGATACCAAAATTTTTAAACCACCCTTTTACTGCCATTGTGTTGATGTGCTCAAAAGAAATTGCTGTGATTGGCCGTGAAGGTCATCGGTAGGGTTGGGTCGATGGATGATGGCAATGTCTGTCGCTGATGGCCGATAGACATCACGATGCTGAGCCTGCATCGCGATCCTCTGCCCCGCCCCCGTCGCAGCAGCAACCCGCTCGCAAAAAATACACACTCAGGCCCTGTTTACACTAATGCATCTTAGTTTTAAAATGGTATTTTATAACGAAAATGATCCACGTCCACACTAGCATTTCATCTAGCATTTCTGAAAAGCCCTCCTTCCACACTATACCGCTGAAAACGTACGTACAGCTCCAGGCAGTCAGTGCACGTCGGACAGTTTACCAAGGATTTACAGCTGGATCGCGTCTCACTATAGTTGTTAAATGTGATATTTAATTAATCTTGTCTCTATCTAATGACTCTTCGGTCTTTTGAATCTATCAGGTAACGTGTCACAGTGTCAGTACACTGCTTCAATCTTTCGCTTTCACGCTTTAGTAATTTTAGCGAAACCTCAGATACTGTTGGTTGGGGTTTTTTACCAACCAAGTTTGTCGACGCCATTATAACGACACAGATCACTCTGCCTATTCATGCCAGAGTCCTGCGGAAAAAGTGATTGACAGGTGGTAATTTGTGTGGAACTTCTCTTTATTTATTTATGATTTGGTTATGGGTAAAACAAAGACCATGCAGGTCAGGGAGTTGAAACGGTAGGCTACAAATAATTAATTTGTTATGAATTAATTAATTATTCATAAATAATTAATTCACCACCGCCTACAATGACGATCCCATCGTCCATTCCGATGTTTTACATTAGACATCGTACAATGCCAAATTGGTCAACATCGCCCAACCCTAGTCATCGGTTCACCAGTCTTCACCAATGTTCACCAACTGCAAACACAGATACACGGACACAGGAGTGTTTCAAAGTTGCGTCGATCAGCTGGTCTATCTATGAGCTGACATAAGAGCGATATCTACGCAGATGTGAAAGAGTGTCCATGTATCAGTGTTTGCACTTGGTGAACAGCGGTAAAGAGTAGTGAAGAGAAGCTCAATCAGTGCTCAAATGTTAGTAGGAAAAGGAAGTTTTTTACATTTTAGTATCGATTTGTACCGAACTCAATACTTTTGATAACCGTAGCCCAATATATGGAAAACTATTGTTATTGTGATAATATTCATTCATTCATTCATTTTCCTTCACTTTAGTCTCTATTTCAGAGGTCGCTACAGTGGAATGTGTTTGGACTGCATGAAAACGGAGCACCCGGAGGAAACCCACGCGAACACGGGGAGAACACGCAAACTCCACACAGAAATGCCAACTGGCTCAGCCGGGACTCGAACCAGTGACCCTCTTGCTGTGAGGCACCTGTGCTAACCACTGAGCCACCGTGGCACCCCATCGCGATAATAGTATATCCAATTTCCATATCGCAATGAAGTGTAATAAATTCAATTTGTTTGGCTGTTTATCCAAATCTGACCAATCAGATTGGGTCTTTACTATCTTCACCTAACAGCACCTACTGGAGAGAGGTGGGAATGAACCAAGAGCTTAAAATAAATACTAATGCTGGGAGACAAGAGAATCTTTCAGCAGAGGTTTCCAGTCATTCATGGTGTTTTAAAGTCTAAAAGTTAGCACCTTGACAATTTTTTTTTAATTAGCTCAGAAAAATATATATTACCAGTTTATTTTAGTACGATAATTTTTTTTTTCAATTGCTGATAATACTGTGTTTACAAGTTATTATATTGTAAGAAATATAGCTAAAGCAACACTCAACAATTTCGTATATCACATATTATCCCAGCATCATGCAGCACTAGTCAAAATAGGGAAGAAAACTTATCTCTGTGCTGAATATATTTTCTGTTTGATGCTGACTTTAAAGACAAACCTACAAAGTGCTTTGTGGTTAAATCTTTTTTGTCTTCGTATAAATCAAAAATCTATTTTTGATGCAGATCAAAGTGAATCACTTTATAGATGATTGGTTTGGTTCATGGCTTATAACTTTTTAATGAATACTTTTTTTTAAATCCCTGTGTTAAGAATGAATGGGAAAAATACTTCCAGAACTAATCCTCCTGAAATAGGCTTACTTGTGTTTTCCCAGCAGGCTTGTTTGGAGCGTTTGCTTCTGAAACTGATGCATTTTCCTTCTCCGTGCTTAGATTCACATACAATGGCTATGAGGTCACTTGAACTAAATGGTCTCTGCCTGACTAAAATGTTACATTGCAAAAGCAAATCAAACCAAGAAATGAAACACTAACACATTTAGTCCCTGTTTTGGAACAAAAACCATCTTCAGATCTAAAAAAACCTATTAAGCTTTTCCAATACATAAAGAAAAACGTTATATTTTCATTATTAAAATGACTTATACAAGCATAAATACACTTCAAACATTTGTCACGAAGTGGATGTTGTAAATGGTATTTTCAAATCTGAAAAATGAAATCTGAAAATGGCTTCTTAAAAGGGATAGTACACCCCAAAACTGACAATTCTGTCATCATTTACATTTGAGTTTCTTTCTTCTGTTAAACTTAATAGAATTTATTTTGAAAAATGCTGAAAACTTTTCACCATTGACTTCCATAGTAGGAAAAAGAAACACAATGGAAGTCAATGGTCCCAAATTTCAAACATTTTTCAAAATAACTTATTTTGTGTTAAAGTAAAGTAAGTAAATAAAGATTTTAAAGCACTTGAGGGTGAGTAAACTGAGTACATTTTCATTTTTGGTCAACTATCCCTTTAAACAAAGAATAAAAACTTACGCCCAATCCTAATATTATTTTATACCCCTTCATTTAGTCAAGAGGGGCTCAAAACATTCTCCTAAGAAATAGGACATCACCTCTATACCCTTACACATAATTTAAGCATGAAATAAGTATGAAGATGTATAGATGGTTCATTTACATAATGTTCATATTCATGGATCTAGCCACAAAAAAAACAAAAAAAAAAAAAACACTACAGAATTACTGACCTTATACAATAATACCAGATAGAAAAATAAAAATCAGATTCAAATCGGGTATCAGACATGAAAATATGATGAGGAACTATTGTGCAGTGTAATGTTTGGGAACTTTAACATTCTTTTAAACATATCGTTGAAGAAAATAACCCTAAATATAAATTCAAGATTGAAAGTAGCATAAAAAAAATATATTCATTGTCAATACAAAATATAGAAATAAAATATAGAAATAAAACATTTCTGGAAAATTTATCATACCTAACCTAACATTTGAAGTGAGGTCAAACTATAATACAAAAATCTTTCTTTAATCACTCCAACCTAAAATATCAAAATGTAGAAATGGGACTGGGCCTTAATGTTCTTCATTGGGAATTGACTAGATGGTTGTGATTTGCATTCGGTCAATATCATGTGAGTGACAGGTCGTCCCGCCTTCCCCTGACACCACTTAAAACGCCATCAGATAAGAGAAGTGATGATATTGCAATAGAAAGAGGAATCTGATTTGATTAAAGAAGGGCACATCAATTAAGAAGAAAAATCATAATACAAATACAGTTTATAATAATAATTACTGCAATATTTATTTTGTGTTTAACCCTTGTGTATTGTTCAAATTTACTACCCTTTCATTATGTTGGTGGCTGTTTTTGCCCCATCATGACACCATATTATTATGTATTCTTGATTGTTGGTGGTTTTACCTGTTGGGAAGAGGTACAATGTGTAATTATTATTATTCATCATCAGTTGGCACCATTAACCCTTTAGATAGGCCAGTGCAAAACCGTTTCTGGCTTTCTGGAGTTCTATGAAGTAGAACAGCAAATTATAGTGTGTGTTAGGGCTGCACAATATATCGTTTCAGCATTGATATCGCAATGTGCGTGTCCACAATAGTCACATCGCAGGATACGCAATGTTGTGTTGGGATTATAGATGATCAACAGTTGAAAATACATGAGTTTTGTGGTTTTATTGCAAAGTATAAGCATAACGGAGTGAAACTTTATCATTTGCATGCGTTTTAAAGGAATTTCAAGAGAGTGTAAAGCATTCGGACACAACAACGTGAAACATTTGTATTATTTTTTATTATTTGAAACAAGTAATTATTTTTGCTTGCAATTTGTTTATCATTTTTTTTTACAAGATTCACACCCTTACGAAATCAACACAATCAATCTAAATTCAAGATTTCATTCCAAATAGAGCTATTCCAGTCATCTGGTGAAATTGTATTCATATCGCAATATATATTGCAGAAAAACAAAATATTGCAATATCCAGTTTTTCCAATATCGCGCAGCCCTAGTGTGCGTGCATAAATACACTTACTATGTTTACTGTGTTCTGAGAGCTGAGCTGCTTATTTAGATTTTCTCAGACATATCAAGATCAGTGCACAAAGGTCTCTCTTACACTATTTTTTTTGCACTGCAACTGATAAATCAACAGTAAAAATTTGACCTCTTTCCAACAGGGAAAACCAGCAACAATCAAGAATGCATGATTATATAGTGTCATGGCTTTGCAATCAAAAAATTTTGTTATAATGGAAGTCAATGGGGCAAAAACAGCCCTGAACATAACGAAAGGGTAGTAAATTTACCAAAAGCGTATTGTTTGTGTATTGAGCATTTTCTCAAAATATGTGTCAAAATAAGATGTCACCAAAAATCATTCCATTTGCCAAAACTCAGAAAGTTGTGGCCAAATGAAGACTCAAAATCACGCATCCCCAACAGCACACAAGGGTTAAACACCTATACAAATTGATTTGCATGAATGCACACAGAAATCACATCATAGTAGCACATCAACACTCTGCCTTTTGCCATTTATCCGTGAGGCGTCTGGAGCAGCGGGGTTTACCCGTGAGATTTGTGGCCACACTCTGTTGAGCAAAGACGACACACACGTAGCTGGCATACAGAGAGCGCTGGGTGAAGCTCTAATGCGACTCTGTCCTCTTTCTCCCTCTCTCTCAATCAATGCAGAACAAATATCTGATTCCATCAGATTAACAGCCTCAGTTTCCACAATTGCCACGGCCCGCCTTGAGGGAGACTGAATTCACATTTTGTGTGCCAATATTCCTGTCACTACAACTCTTCCAATTCTATACGCCAAGACTATTTGGTGGCATTAGAGGACACCCGTGGAAGACAAACCAGGAAAACGGGAACGAAAAGAGAAGGCAGACAGGTCAATGACGAAAACAAAATTATCCTCCAAATTGTGGTTGTCTCCATTTGAATGACCTCATCATGACAAGATGCACCCAGTTGGCTCCAAATCCAGCGAAGACTGATAACAGCTCCCTTTGGCATTACAGAGACAATCAATAACCTAGTCTGAGCATGCATAATTATTACGGCAGGGGACTTGAAGAAACACACAAGTCAAAGAGGGGTCCTCAATTACTTACAGGCAATGGAGTATGCGCCATGCTGACAAATGATTGGTTTTCTCGTCAGCCCTGTGTATTCTGCTGATCAACCAGAAGCGGCTCGGTGGTGAATACAAAGGCCATGAAGGTGACACTAGCAACATGCTCTGAATGTACTGCTATACACGCTCAGTGCACACTGTTGGTGAGTTATGAACGTATAGAAAGCTGAATGACTGTGTGAGGGATATTCTTTATTAATATATTCTTGACAAGATATCAATGTTGATACTTATACCTGGCATGCATTTATATATGACCTTAAGTGAACTGGATGTCACAATAAATCTATCTATCTATCTATCTATCTATCTATCTATCTATCTATCTATGCTGGGCAAAAATGAATCGTGATTAATTGCATCCAAAATAAAAGTTAATTTTGACATAATATATGTGTGTTATATATTTATTATGTATATACAGGGCTTGACATTAACACCAGCCAACCAGCCAAATGTGGATAGATTTCAGCTGTGGCGGGTTAGACAGTCACTCCCACTAGCCGCTTTGGCTGGTTGAAGATAATTTTGAAATTTAAGTTGTTTTCTTAAAAAGCAGAGTTCAACAATAAGGATTCCCCAATAAGGTGCCAGCATGAGAGATGACAGTAATAACGGTGTTCGTGTGAGCAAAAGAAAGCAGGTGAATACCAAATGAGAGGATGATCACGTGAGACACAGGCGATCCTGACGCACTGCCGAGGGCTTCAGTGTCAAGGCTGATTTCAGGTGATGTGATGCACGTGAGTGTTTAAAAGTTTCAAAAATAAACGGTTCCTTGCGCGAAGCATCCGTGCCTGGAAATGTAACTGGTGTGATTGGTTCTCTTATAAATAGACTGGACAAAGCGACGCTCGTGCACCCACAGTCCTGCTGCAATCAAAAGCTCGAGATTTTTTAAAAGTCTTTTTATAAGCTGCCGGTTGCTTTCGCTTTAACCTTTCAAGTGATCATCCTTTCATTATCACACACGGTATGTTTTTCACCTGCTTTCTTTTGCTTACAGTTATTTTGGGCTAAGAATTATTATTTTATTTTTATTTTTTTGGTGTGGCCAGAGAAAAACTTGAAAAGTCATGTGAAATAAAAACTAATTGCAATGAGCAAATGGGTTGTGGTTTCATAGTGTCGCATGCTCATTGAGCAAGCTCATACACAACACAAAAAGGTGAAATGAATGAGGCTTGTGGACATAACACAAAATCGAAATAGAGTAATTTTAGTATGCCAAAGTCAAATTTATGCATATAAAATATATTTTCCCAACAACAAAGTTGTGGGCTAGTGAAAATGGCGAGTGGCTAGTAATGTTGGAAAAGTACTAGCCACAGTGGCTGGTGATCAAAAAAGTTAATGTCAAGCATTGTTTATATGTAAACACACACATGCATGCATATATTTGAGAAAATATGTATTTATATTTAGACAAAGTATATGTGTACAGTAAATGATACAACTTGTATATAAATTTAAAAATCTATGTAACAAAATTGCTTTGTATAGTTTTGTTTCTATGTATATGTGTGCATCACATATTAGGCATGGGACGATAACCAGTTTCAAGGTTTACAGCGGTTTGGAAAAGTCAAGGTATTAAAACCGTTAATTTTTTCTGTTATACCGTTCCTAAGCTATATGTAAGGGGTTTTTTTGTTTTTTTTACGTTTTTTTACTAGTTTTTTAGGGCAACAGTATCTCCAGCAGAAAAGAACCCTCCAAAGCAAAAGCTGCTGATCAGCCCACGATTCAGCAAACATCCGGAAAAAAAAAAAAAATAATAATAATAATACATTTTAGAGTAGTAATCAGAATACCGTCATACCGTGAAACTGTCATATTTTTTATCAAAGGTTTTCATACCATCAGAATCTTATACCGGCCCATCACAAAGATAATAAATATATATAATACACACACATATATTATGTCAAAACAAACTTTTAATAAATATATATTTGTGTATTTATGTATTTGAGGGGGAAAAGTGTACAATTATAATTTTTTGTTAACTACTGATGACATTTCTTGCAAATTTTAATGAAACAAAATGTAACAAACCATTTTGTGTTTCTTTTAAAGAGGAATGTCTGAATTACCAATTAGGGTGTTTTTACCACCTTTAAGTTTCTATCTCAGATTATTTTTTAAAGATTAACAATATGTCCAAGAAACATAATACTTTGGTTTTCATCTTTATATATATATATATATATATATATATATATATGAAGATCTAAGGGAGCTAGGGAAATTTCAGAAATTTGGTTAAATTGACACTAAATGAATGTGTAACTGCACGTGTGTGTATGTGTGTGTGTGTGTGTGCCTGTGCGAACACAGATGTTCTTAAAAAGAGTTACTTCTGCAGTGCTGGCTGTTAATTAGAAAAGAGATGCTTCGGCATACATTACATAACTGATGCAATTACAGATTAATTACATTTCCATCCTCATAACAGAACTAAGTCACTTACTAAGAACACAAATGGCATTTTAATAATAGCAGTGTTTTAAATGAATACAATTTAATTGAACAAGCTCAGAAATTAGTCACGGAACCACACCAATGTAAGCGGTAGCAAAAGCTAAGCTTGCAGGATACGTCTAAGATGAATTTAATCAAGCTTTTAAAAGTTTACTGTACAGCAAAAAAAAAAAAAAAAAAAAAAAAAAAAAAAAAAAAAAAAAAAAAAAAGAGGTAAAGAGACCGAATCAAGCTGAGTGTTTGGTTGGACTCCAACACAAACAAATGATACAGACACTTGCTAATCCAGCACATCACTGTAGTTAATGAATTTGTGCAGCTGTAGTGCTGAGGATGCCAGTTTTGGATCTGTAATTTGTATTCCTTCGGAATTATTTCGCTCCAGTAACATCTTACGAGGACTGATGGATTTTTCACACATTGTTTCACACAATTTGATTTAACATCACACCATCTTACGCCAATAGTTTTTTTTTTACGTGTGCTTTAACAGTAACAAAATATTGACCATGAACTTGTAAAGTGTCACTTTATCGAAAAACTGCAGGCAAACATATCTCATTCCTCTGTGAAGTCCTGGAAAGATCTTATCGTTCCTGAGTGAGCAAAGAGTGCTCAGAGCTTTATTACAAAGGTGCCCAAAAAGTGTCATTCTCACACAAAATCTAGAAGACTGATCCACTGCCAATTATTATCCTCTTTATTATGCAGAAACATTTGCAAAGTGATACTACAGGTTATTAGTGAACTTTTTAAATATGGTAATTTGGTCATTTAAAGATTCTGATGATTTTATATGACTTTATGTGAACACAAAATGATAAATAAATGTAATGTATATAATTGTATGTATTTACAGTAGCAGATGCTTTTATCCAAATCAACTTGCATTGTATTAAATGTACACATTTTTATCAGTTATCTTGCTTTCTCTGGGAATCAAACATTGGCGTTAGATATGCACAAATATAGAAAACTTTGATGATCTGATTACCAATTGCACTTCATATATGGAAGTCGATAGCTGATATATAATAGCTGATATAATAAAGTAAGTAAACCCATTGCTTTTAAAGGGGACCTATTATGCCCCTTTTTACAACATGTAAAATAAGTCTCTGATGTCCTTAGAGTGTGTATGTGAAGTTTCAGCTCAAAATATCCCACAAATAATGTTTTATAACTCTTTGAAACTGCCCCTTTATGTCAGATTTTTTTTTTTTCATGCCCCAGTGTTCCATGTGCTTCTGTTGTCGTCATGTGATTCCTTTGTTCAGTTTTCTCGCCTGTCGTTTGTTTCATGAGTTTCACCTGCGTCTCTCCCCTGAATGTAATCAGTTTCATCATGTCCCTTGTATTTATACCCCTGAATTTGTTAATTCGTCGTCCGCTATTATATTGTCTACTTCCCTTGATTCCTGTGTGTCTATGTTCCAGTGTCTCCATGTCTCCAGTGAGTGCGTTGTAAATAAATCTACGTGTTTTTGATCATTCCTGTGATCCTGTGCCTTTGTGAGTGAGCGCACCGTGGCACTTTAAGGCTTTGATTCTGTGAAAATTTGATTCTTTGAATAGTGTCATTTTGGTGACTGTTGCTTTGAATTCAAATGAGACTGTGCTCTTTTCAAAAGAGGGCAGAGCTACAAATGCCTATGTGTCAGCATAGTGGCAGATTTAAATACAAAGCTAACTTCTTATCCTAATGAGGAAGAGATTGTCACTAATGGGCAGGGCTTTTCCCCTCTGATGTATAAAGGGAGAATGTCTATCAAAGTGTTTCTGCAGACTGTTTTTATGAAGTGTAATTATAAAAAATTAAATTTGTACCATTAGAAGCTGGTTATATTTAAAGACTGTTGCCTCACAACTGTGTTTAAACCCCTTAAAGTGATTTCTGCATAATAGGTCCCCTTTAAAGTGATTGGTGACTTCACAATTTTAACTGGGTTTACTTAACTAAGTAAATGAACTGAAAAAATTAAACAAAATTAATTTAGGTCAACTTAACAGTTCCATGTTACAATGGGTTTGCTTCCTTTGTTAAGCAAAGTCTCCTTGCTGCTTTTAAAGGCAATGAATTGACTCACTTTTTTTTTTTTTTTAAGTTGAGTAACTAATCATTTTTTTTTTTACAATGAATATAAATATAAAATCTCAATATGAATTTTTCTAAGCCTGATAACAAAACAGAAGTGTGCATATATATGTATACAAATTAGCATAATTTTCTTGAGCGACAGGAAGGTCAATATCAATATCAATGTGTTCACGTGTAATACAAAACTTGATATTCATCATTCAAATTTATGAAATGATTCCTTCATGAATCAAGCAACTGCTACTCTCATTAATGTGTCAAGAAAAACAAACATAGCTGTCAAAACCTTCAACAACCTAAATTTCAATCCGATTCTCCCACAAAACAACTGTAGGATTTGATGGTGGTTATTTTGTCATTTTACAGTTTATCAGCCCGAGTCTGTCACAATTTCTTTTCACTCAACTGAAAAGGGTGGTCTGGACATCCTTCACAAATTCCTTTATCTGTGTGCCCTGGAAGAACTAAAGTCATGTCCTGAACAACATGAAGGGTTAGAAAATTATGACAGAATCAGCATTTTGAGCAGAACTGCTTCTTTAGAGTCCGATCAGACCAAACGCGCTTTTCAGTTCTCAAAACGTGAGGCGTACTAGACTGCCTTTTTGTTGACTTTAGTAACAAAAAGGTGCAGCACATTTCTCTTTTCTAGCCAATCACTGTATTAATGGTCTTTGTGCTGGAGCGCATGACGTAGAACGTTTTTTCTGCACAAAGTTGACTTTTTTTTTTTTCAACTGCAGATGCACAAAACACAATGGTGAAAACGTGAAGCACGTAGTAGGGCTGCACAATATATCGTTTTAGCATCGTCATCGCAGTGTGCGAATCTGCAATAGTTACGTCGCAGTATCTGCAATGTTGAGTTGGGATTATAATTATCATTTCAACCATTTGTGCATAAGAAATGATCAAATTTGTAGCTTCAACAAAGATTAATTGTATTTATTTATTTATACAATGAAGACAGTAGTCAACATCTGAAGTGGATCAAAAATGTTTATCAAAATAAGAATGGGTGTTGTTGAATAGTGTTAGGACAACTTTGATTTTTGCGGTGGTTTTCATCCACTTCAAATAATGACTACTGTATACAGTGTTATTTTACATTTGATTCTTTTAATCGCTGTACCTCAATACTGTTAGACTCTTTAGAAAACAATAAAGCACTGTCTATTTAATTTGTACAGTATGCGTTTGATCTAGTGTATCAATTTATGCTTATAATTAATTTTATTTTATGCATATACACACACCCGATCTATGTCAAATTCAGAATTCTCCTAGTTATTTAAATAGTCTCAGGAAATTATATTAAAAAATAATAATAAAAATAAAATAAAAAACACACAAAACACTTGCGGCCATTAGAAAACCATTTTTCAAAAAAAGCACTACTAAGCAATTCCATGCAAATGTCAACCTTGCCATGAAAAAAAGAAATGCATCTCATAAAAGCAAAAATTCAATAAAATCAATCATTTTTGTTCTATAGTGAGCAAACTCTTATCCTTTTGATTAAAAGCATACTATAATCTCAAAAACACTGCAAGAATTAGATGCTTTGTTTCCAGTTAGGACTTGGAGAAACTTGTTCATGCTTTTATCACCAGCAGGGTGGATTACTATCGGACTCCTCCCCGGTCTTCCCAAAAAGACAGTCAGACAGTTGCAGCTCATCCAGAACGCTGCTGCCAGGATTCTGACCAGAACCATAAAATCAGAGCACATCACACCTGTCCTCAGGTCTATTCAGAATAGCTTTTAAAGTATTATAACTTGTCAATAAATCACTAAATGGTATAGGACCTCAATACATTACAGATATGCTCACTGAATACAAACCTAACAGATCACTCAGATTATTAGGATAAAGTAAATCAGAAATTCCAAGAGTTCAGTCAAAGCAGGGTGAATCGGCCTTCAGCTACTATGCCCCCCGCTGCTGGAATCAGCTTCCAGAATTGATCAGATGTGCTCCAACATTAGGCACATTCAAATCAAGACTTCAATCACATCTGTTTAGCTGTGCCTTCACTGAATGACCATTGTGCTACGTCTGAGAGATCGCACTATAATGTCTTTCTTTTCTTTTTCATTCTTTTATAACCCGTTTTAACACATTTTAATCTGTTTTGATCCGTTTTTAATAAATTTGTATTCTTTGTTGTCTTTATTTTCTTGTTTCTTTTATTCTTGTTTATGTAAAGCACTTTGAATTACCATTGTGTATGAAATGTGCTATATTAATAAACTTGCCTTGCCTAAATAATTTCTTTTGGTTTGTGAAGTTTAATTCACAGAATTTTTACAAAGTACTTTATGTTGTTTACTGTAAACTCAAACTTTTTTGGTCACATATATAACGCATGTTTATTTTCCTCATTTAAAATATAAAACACGTTCACAGACTGATATTTTCTGATCACATAACTCCGTGGTTAGTTGTTTTGGAAAATATAAACAGATGTTTCAATGTAATGTTAACATATACTTTCTCTGTGAACTTATTTTTTGAGTTTTTACTGCAAATGTCACATCCATAACGCTGAAATTGCTCTACTCAATAAAAAAAAAATGTGTTCGTTGTGATCGGGACCTTTTACAGTACTTGATTTGATTTTAGCATTTTGTCATGGACTTGTCACACCATATGATGATCAGCTCAAAATCCTGGGAAAAAAAAAAAAGTTAAAAAAAGGCTGCCACGTCAACCACACATCACACGCATCTTACCGAGCTATGGCTAATTACATCCAGCTTCCTCGAGTGCTTGCTGACCATCTGTGAGGTATGAGTGACGCTCTGGTTTTCAGCAAAGAATGAAAGATAGACGGATGGTGCTGGAAAAGTCCAGAGGCATTAAAGTGTTTGATGGGACACAAGCGGCACCACATGCACGTCTGAAATCCAGAGCTTAAAGAGGATTTATTCTGACTTAGAGACATTCATAGAGACAAGACACATCAGCGCCTTTTGAAACCCTCTCAAACACACATGCACACAGGACATAACCGGGAAGGAGATATAAAATAAGCATTTGTATTTAGGCTATTATGACTATTTCCTCACCAGGTGCAACATGGAGTTGACGGGTTTTGAGGGTTAGGACTAAACTAATCTGACAAACGTGGACAAACACACATGCAAACACAGCGAAGGCCCTGGGGTTCGATGTGCGAGAGTGATTAAACTGGGTTTTATGCATGTGCGAGGAATACAGGCGCTATTTTTTTCCACCAATGGGAGGGCTGAGATAACCTAGATGAAAGGAAAGGGAAGTTTAGAGTTCAAAGATAAAGCAGGAAAATGGATTTCTGCTTCTTTCAGTATTCCAAATAAACAAACACTTACACACACACACACACACACACAAGCACAGGTGCTGGTACCCATATCTATTGCTCATGCTGTATGTCACGCACTGAAGACGACGCACAGGTAAAAGGAGCGGTACTCTGTAGAGAGTAGCGTTGGCTCTCCTCTGAACAAGCCTGTCAGGCATTCATAATGCAAAAGGCTAAAAATACATCAGAGGTTCACCCACACACACGCACACAGCATCTGGAATTCTCCTCATCCTACGATCAGAGCTAACAGAGAAAACCTGAGCTAACAACGGGCGTTTTATTGGCAGCATGCAAACCAGGGTTGTGCAGCATCTAAAATTCTGCCAGATTCTATAGCAGAATTTTGATAATTCCACTGCAGAGTTCAAACAGGGTGATGGGATGAGAAAAACTGTAACAAGACTGAGATATATTATATATGATGGATTTTAATTATAAAGTATGAAATAGATTTTGGGGCGACACGGTGGTTAGCACTGTCACCTCACAGCAAGAAGGTCGCTGGTTCGAGTCCCAGCTGGCCAGTTGGCATTTCTGTGTGGGGTTTGCATGTTGACCCCGTGTTTGCGTGGGTTTCCTCCAGGTGCTCCGGATAATCCCACAGTCCAAAGACATACGGTATAGGAGAATTGAATAAACTAAATTGGCCATAGTGTATGTGTCTGAATGAGTGTGTATGGGTGTTTCCCAGTACTGGGTTGTGGCAGGAAGGGCATCCGCTGTGTAAAACATATGCTGGATAAGTCGGTGGTTCATTCCACTGTGGCGACCCCTGATGAATAAAGGGACTAAGCCGAAAGAAAATGAAAGAATGAAATAGATTTTAATACTCCCCATGTCTGTGTGGGTTTCCTCCGGGTGTTCCAGTTTCCCCCACAGTCCAAAGAAATGCGCTATAAGTGAATTAGGAAAAAAAATAATTTGGCTGTTGTGTATGAGTGTGTGTGTGAATGTGCGAGTGTGTGGGTACTGTACTGGGTTGTGGCTGGAAGGGTATCCCTTCGTAAAACATATGCCAGAATAGTTGACGGTTCATATCGCTGTGGTGACCCCTGATGAATAAAGGGACAAAGCCGAAGGAAAATGAATGAATGAAAAAGATTTTCTTTATAAACAATAGTAGGCCATCAGATGACAACTGCAAAAATGTCTTGATATATATGTGTGGGGGGAAAAAGTCATCTCTAAATACTTTTTTCCATATAAAAAAAGAATTAATGTTTTTCTAAAGTAAAAAAAAATTTTTTGAAGTGACAGTGAAGACATTAATACTGTTAAAAAATAGTGCAAGATATGTCTCTTAAATAAATTGTTATGTACTATTCAGCAAAAAAAGTTTTACACAGAAATACTGCACTTAACGAATCCTTGGTTAATGAAAGATACTTATTTAAAAATATTCTGTCTTTTCTGTTTGTCAATAGAAGAGCAAATGAAAGTGCTTTATTGAGTCTCCTTTTGAAGTAATAATTTAAGAAATGACTCCCTGATTTATTCATAAAGACAGTCACTTGCTTTGTATCTAAATGAATCAGCAGTTTTAAACAAATCATTAATGAATGATTCAATGAAATCACTTAAGTCACCACCACCATCAAAATCACACTAAGCAAAATATTGTTTAATTACAATTATCGAAAAAAAAAAATGCTATCTTTTTTTATTAAACAGAGTTCACCCAAAAATGAAAATTTATTTACTTAATTACTCGCCATCAAGTGGTTTCAAACATTGAGTTTCTTTATTCTGCTGAACATAAAAGATGATATTTTGAAGAAGGCTGAAAACCACTGACTTTCATAGTAGGAAAAACAAATACTATGGAAATCAATGGTTACAGGTTTTCAGCATTTTTCAAAATATCTTATTCTGTGTTAAACAGAAGACAGAAACTCAAATAGGTTTAGAACAAGTGAAGGCTTTATAAATGATGACAGAATTTTTATTTTTGGTTGAACTGTCCCTTTAATGCTTCCCATGTCCGCCTGGGTTTCCTCTGAGTGTTCCAGTTTCCCCCACAGTCCAAAGACATGCGCTATAAGTGAATTGGGTAAACAAA
Organism: Danio jaintianensis; assembly: GCA_903798115.1. Lineage (NCBI taxonomy): Eukaryota > Metazoa > Chordata > Actinopteri > Cypriniformes > Danionidae > Danio > Danio jaintianensis. The sequence continues at coordinate 6,981,529 of CAIGQV010019356.1, forward strand.
TTGGCTGTAGTATAGGAGTGTGTGAATGTGAGTGTGTGGTTGTTTCCCAGTACTGGGTTGCAGCTGGAAGGGCATCCGCTGTGTAAAACATATGGCGGAATAGTTGGCGGTTTATTCCACTGTGGTGACCCCTGATAAATAAGGGACTAGGCCGAAGGAATATGAATGAATGAATGAATATCCCTTTAATATCACACAACCCAATACATGCATGTTGTAAACTATCCATTATGTTTATTTAAACTACAAATTATGCAAAAACATGGGAACCACTAACATTTATGCTGCGTATTTGTTGCTATAAGGTGGTACTGCGTCAAAGCTCATTCTCCTAAATCTCATCTCCACATTAAAAACTAGAGACCAAAGTAAACACTCAGACAATCTCATAAATAAGCCTAAATAACTGACTTTTATTTAACTACGTGACTAATTACTTAATTCCCATGCTATTGCAACACACAACTGTGCTTAAGCACCGTTAATCAAATGACTAAACGCATTCAGTACGAGTGAACGAATTGGTTTGAATACTATGCTTCAAATCAGAGACGCCCACAGCCATCAAACTTCAGCTGTAAACAACAATTCCAGCTCAGATGTCAGCTTTTTTATTGCTGGATTCCTACGATTCCATTATTTGGATGTGGGAGAGAAAGCAACATCAACACTATGTATAACGCTTGTCAGCCGCCAGATGCCAAGCCGATGAAATCTGTGGCACTAATATAAAGTGCTGACGTTGATTGGGCCGCTAATACAGGCAAAACACAAGTAAATGGGACCACCGCGGGCGGCTTAAGAATTTTTCCGGCTTGTTAATGTGTTGCATCCACTTCACTGACCATCATGGGTGAGTCATTTGCAACAAATAGCCGTCTCACCAGCAGGCCACGATACCTCAAGTCACAGCGAGACATTTAGACATTTAAATCCTTTTTCGTTTTATAGCAGCTGGTTTCTAACCGGGCTCCCAGGAGCACATGTTGAATTGAAGCGGCGCTTTGCTGTCGATATGAGCAAACAGATCGATCCAATTCTAAAGAACTCCGCAGGGTGGACAAGCCGGATACTAGATATTCAAGCTGTTTGTTTTCCATTTTCATCAAAGCGACAGCAAGTCAACAGACTGTTTTTGCACAAATTTACCATAAGGTTCACAACAAAATGTCACCATTGCTGAAATTGTTACTAACGTAAAGCAATAACAAATGGATATGGGATTTGTTCATTAGAGATTTGAACACCCCGGCTGCATGATATTGGAAAAAAAAAAACATTTGCGATGTTTAAATTTTCTGCTATTTATATTGCAATAATTTCACCAGTTAACTTGAATAGCTCTATTTGGGAAAAAAATTATAATTTTAGATTGACTGGGATGATTTTGTAGGGGAGTCAATCTGTGTAAAATATATTAAACAAATTACAAAAATAGATAAATACAGTTTATTACAGCAAATATACAAATGAAGGAGTCTAACACCGTGTCCTAACTAATTGCAAATGCAATGCTGCGATAAAAGGTACAGGTTTTCTTTTGGGACAACTTAATTGTTTTATGTTCATCCACTTAAATTTGCAAAAGCGATTAAGTTAACTTAATGGATTTGTGTTGAGACCAGTGTTGGGCACGTTTCTTTAAAAGAGTAATTGGTTATAGTTACTAGTTACTTCTCACAAATAGTAATTGAGTTAGTAACTGAGTTACATGGTTATAAAAGTAACTAATTACCAGGGAAAGTAACTATTGTGTTACTTAAAAAAAAAAAAAAAATCTAATTTGTCAAATGACTATAAAATAAATAAAACATTGTACACTAATCTACACTATTTTAATGTCGTTGTAGAACAATGTGAGAGACAACGGCAGCATGTCCTCAACTATGTTTCTAGATATTATTTTGTTTAATTCTGTCTGAGTAATAAGTGTTTGCGGTGGAGAAAAATGAAGTTTTATTTGCTTTGACGTCGTGGTTTCGTCTCCTCCTTTGGTAGCAGAGCTCACGTTATGACCTGCGCAGCCACTAATTTTGTGGCGGCATGTGACGACGTGAGGTGCTTCATTAGATTAGAATTACTTGTCACCGACGCAGAGAGACTCTTTTTTTCCTGAGCATTAGTTGCACGATACATAAACATTCTTGCCTTTCACCTCAACAAGGGAAAAGTAGTGCTTATATTTCCAGTTTGCAAATACTACCTTTGAACTTGTTAGATTTGCCATCGTTCTGACTCCTGGCCGTTGGTGTGTGCCACTGACTGTGCGTGTGCTTGTGTGAACACCTGCTCTACTCTGCCTCTGATTGGCAAATGATGGAATTTTACGGCAATCATCACGTTCTCAGTTTTATCACATTCACGTACACCAATCATCATCGCTGGTTGGTTATTTGTTCTGCTCCAGCCTCGAACACAGAGAGAGAGATGCTCCTCGCATGAAAACCGCTTCAGTGTTCTCAATTATAGTAATGCGCATTTTATTGTCAGTAACGGTAGCGGCGTTGTAACGGGGGAAACAGTAATTCATCTGATTTCGTTACTGAAAAAAGTATCGTCGTTAGTAACGTCGTTTATTTAAAGCGCCGTTATTCCCATCACTGCTAATTATATTAATCTTTACATAAACTGTCAAAAATAATTTACACTTATAATTGTATTCAAATTAAGCTGACCATCAGTAATTTAAAAGAACCAGAACTACAGTGGTTTTTGGCTCTTAATGAAATTACATAAAGTAAAATAAAGTTACATAAAGTAATTACATTCAAGAAATTACATAAATGAAAATGATTATCAGTACTGATGAATGTCCTATTAGCATTGTTGAAAAAGTTGAAAAATGTATTGAGATATTTGCAAGAAACTTTATTATTTATATTTATAGAATTTATATTTCTATTAAAATTGTTTCTGAACATTCTGAATGTTTTCTGAATATTCAGCGCATAATAACGAGCACAACTTCATCATCAGCAGCCTAAGTAGCAAAGACGCTTTGCTTTTATAAATAATTCTTTGACTTTAACAGTTGCATTATGCATGCGAGGACGTACATTCAACAACAAGCTAAACATCCGACAAATTCAAATATGCAATAAAGCTCAAACTAAAAATGTCTGCTGTCCTAAAAAGAACCCGTAATGTCATGAAATGTCATCTATAAATCAAGAAGACACTGACCAGAAGTCCATTTAAAAGACAGTTAATTGAAATCAATGTTTTCAGCTCTTCGTAAGAGTTTCTGAGGAAAAAGCTTGCTGTGTGATAATAGATAATGTATGAGAGAAAGAAACCAATAAAGAGAGAGAAAAAAAAAAAAAAAAAAAAAAGTTGCCTTCTCTCAGCAAAATGCCCTCATCAGTGAACTTTGAGCGTGCATATGTTTTCTAATTAGTGTGTTATTAATAATGAATGAAAATAATGACTGTCAGGTGTGTGAGAGAGCCAGAGTGAGCTTGCGTGTGTGTAATGTAAAAACTCCCTGACAGTCAGCATTCAACTGCACGCTGGTGATAAATTATATAGTTAGGCAAATACTGCACACCTGAGGACTTCACTGTAACTGACAAAATAAATTACAGCAGCCCTGGAAACTTGAAGATGACAGTGTCAAATCTGAAATGTTCGCCGGCCAGCAGTTTCCATTTCTTACATTATCCTGTCAAATCTTACATAATCAAGCGCATTTTTAACTTCATTCATCTATGAGCATGTACAGTTCAAGGCTAAATTATTAGCCCTCCTGTGACATTTGTATTCTTTTTATATAGGTTTTTTTATATAAGTGATGTTTTACAGTCAGCAATTTTCACAGTATTTCCTATCATATTTTTCTTCTTCTGGAGAAAGACTTATTTCTTTTAGTTTGGCTGAAATAAAAGCATTTTCTAAACCATTTTAAGGTTAATATTATTAGTCCCCTTATTAAATTTAGGTATTTTTTGATTGGCTACAGAACAAACCACTGTTATCCAATGACAACTATCAAATGAAAAAACAATCTCTCTACATAAACGTCACTTGGGAAATATTTTAAAAAGCATAAAAATGTAATAATGATATTATGTACAGTGCTCTGCATATACTGTATGAGTACACCCCTCACAAATCTCTCTTTTAAATAAATATTTTCTATAGGATGCTTTACAATATTGTATTTGTGTATATACATTAAATTAGTCAGTACTGTAGCCAAATCTGTAGCTAATTTAACAAAATAACTTATGATAACAGTCCAAAATTAGTACACCCAAATTCATATGTTAGGGTAAAATATTGAATAAAAATAAATATTAGTTGGCGCCAATGGTGTAGTGGTTAGTGTGTCGACACATGCACTTCGGTGCTCACGGCGACCCGAGTTTGATTCCTGCCTCGAGGTCCTATGCTCATCCTTCCCCTCTCTCTGCTCCCCACGCTTTCCTGTCAATACTCTCTACTGTCCTATCCATTAAAGGTGAAAACCCCCAATAAATAAATAAATATTAAAATGTGGGGAAAAGTCAAGAAAAACAACAAATATATGAAATTTTGTAGTTAGTATTATTTCTTTTTTTTGCAATATTTCATATGAAGTGGCGACCCCTGATTAATAAGGCGAAAAGATAACTATAAGATAACTAAGCCGAAAAGAAAATGAATAATTGAATGAATTTCGTATGAATTTAAATGTATTATCTTTGTATTTCTAAAGATGTTCGGTGACTAAAATATTATTTTAACAAACATATCTGTATAATAAATCTGTTTTGCTCAAATGCACCAAAATATATTGGCTATATTCACTGAGAAAAAAATAAAAATGTTCATTTTCAAAATAGGGTGTACACATTTATGCTGATCACTGTATAATAATGATAATGCCAATAACTGTATCCCCTCTAAATATAACATTTTAACTAAAGTAGAACATTATTAGACATGCCCATTGTCTATGCCAGGTTTTGGAGGCTTTATTTCAGAAGTTAACAAAAATACTATCATGATCGTGCCCAGTCTGTCCAGGTCTGTTTCAGTGTGTTTGCAATCAAATGTTAACGTTGTATAATGTGTGATGTGTCTAAATATTAGATTTCAAGAACCAGTCATTTGCTGTCATGTTTACAAAGAAACATTTGTAATATTTGCAACTATGTGCATCAGTCAGGGATTACCCTTCTACCCTGGAGACAGTATACAGAGAGAAATGGGACAGAAATTGGACAACTGTTATAGAAGAATCATTGAACGTTGTCAAGGACATGAAAGCTTTTGCAGCAAGCATCAAAGACATACAACAATCAAAGTGAAAGGAGCTGGGCTTCAATCACTGAACCTATGAATGAAACCGGCAGGCCAAGCTTTTTTTTTTCCAAGAAGCTGCCTAACATCCACTTGGACAAAGCTAGCAATGGCTAAGAACGCATGCAATTTGATAATGCATAATATTAAATGTACTGTAATAACAATAATAATGGTCACAGAGGGTTTAACCAATATTCAAAATCTTTTTTACAAACATTCATTTTACATTAATTTTACATCTGCATCTGATGGCTGTTTTATCCAAAGAGACTAAATGTCGCGATTTACAAAACTGAAGCATGTAAACACGCAAACAAAACTGGACCAAAACAAAGTTTGTTTGGATGATGTTTCAGGAGTCTGGAGGCGCATTACAGCAACATCCTAACTTTAAAGGTCCCATAAAATTAAAATAAACAATTTTAGATGTTTCAGTCTGTTATAAAACCAATATAAACAACCAAAGCCTGCAGTTTGTCGATTCCGCCTAAATGGATCAACGATTATTTTTCACGTCACCTCATATTTCAGTTTCTCATCAAATCTTGACCAATCAAATGCTTTCCAGTATCTGACATGCCCCGCCCCCTTTAAGATGCTTTTCATTTGCTTCTTCTCATTTTTTCTTTGCATTTGATGCGCTTGATCTCATCCACTCCTACTGGCAGAGCTGTGATAAAAAAACTAAATGCCATTGGTTGTTTTTTAAAAGGGGAGGGGGTAGTATATGTCCCACCTCTTCATTTTTCAGTTAAGATAACGTCAAACATTGAATAAAAAAATGCACACTTCTGTCATGATCACCAGCAGTGTTGCTCTTGCAGGCTGCTGGACAACACTCACATTCAACTGCACTACAACTCCCATCATGCACTTCACTGCCACCTGGCCTAGATCCCCCATGATTGCAAACAGACACAGCTGAAGCTGTTCAGAACTAATTACACAAACTATTTATACACCTCTCAAACACACACACATTGCTGAGTCTTGTAAGCTGTCAAGTGAACATTACGATGCGTTTTGCCTTGCCTTGCACTGATCTTTGCTTGCTTTGTTTGTTTGTTTGTTTGTTTGTTTGTTTTATGTTGTTTGCTGCCCGGATCGACCACTTGCCTGTTATTCACAGGGTGAAACATTATCATTTGCATGTGTTTTAAAGGGATTTTAAAAGAGCTTAAAGCATTCAAGCACAAAAAAGTCCAACCTTTGTAACTTTAATGAAGAATCATTTTACTGATTTAATACAACGAAGACTATAGTGTTATTTTACATTTCATTACTCATTTTGCCGGCAGCTAGCTCTTTGCAACTCTCACATGGTCGGCCACTGAAGCTAAGCAGGGCTGCGCCCGGTTAGTACCTGGATGGGAGACCACATGGGAAAGCTAGGTTGCTGCCGGAAGTGGTGTTAATGAGACCAGCAGGGGGCACTCAATCTGCGGTCTGTGTGGGTCCTAATGCCCCAGTATAGTGAAGGGGACTCTATACTGCTCAGTGAGCGCCGTCTTTCAGATGAGACATTAAACCGAGGTTCTGACTCTGTGGTCATTATAAATTCCAGGATGTCCTTCGAAAAAGAGTAGGGGTTTAACCCCAGCATCCTGGCCTCTGTCCATCATGGTCTCCTAACCATCTCCATATTATAATTGGCTTCATCACTCTGTCTCCTCTCCACTAATCAGCTGGTGTGTGGTCTGGCACTAAAATGGCTGCCGTCACGTCATCCAGGTGGATGCTGCACACTGCTGGTGGATGAAGGGATTCCCCCCAATGTGTAAAGCACTTTGAGTGTCCAGAAAAGCGCTATATAAATGTAAGGAATTATTATTATTATTATTTCTGCACCTGAATACTGTTGGACTCTTTGGAAAGCCTTAAAGTGCTGTTTATTTGAATTTTTTTGGTGCTCTATTGTAATTATTTCTCGTTGCAATTTGTTTAGTATTTTTTATTTGATTCACACCCTTACAAAATCACCCCAATCAATCTAAATTAATGATTTCTTTCCGAATAGAGATATTCATAGCCATCTGGTGAAATTGTATTCATATTGCAATATATAAATCGCAGAAAAACTAAATATCACAATGTCAGATTTTTCCAATATCGTGCAGCCTCAAATCATATCTTAAAATAAAACCTAAGAAACTTTCTGTTACACGCCCATGAATTCTAACCCATTAGCCATTGCTAGTACAATGCTCTTCTGCATGAGTTACTTACTTATTGTTATCTCAAGTGTGGGTTAGTTCAAGTGTAAAAGAGCCAACGTTTCAGGTTCTGTTGTAGCTTTTAGCAGCAAAGAGCTGAACGTTGCTCCAAATCCGTTATATGCTAATAGTTCAAACGCACCACGCCATGTGTTACAGCTAAGCTTGTTTGTCTTTTATTTTGACAAACAAGAAAATTCCATTTCAGCCTCCAACTGTGATATAAAAAAAGTGTCTTCATTACACCACACAACCAATCGAGATGCAGGCGATCTGGATATCCATCAGCTCCAACACAGCCTGGATGGTAAAGGGGTTGATGTGAGATTGTGAAGGCAGAGTTTATAGTTTTGACACGTTACATAAGCGGCCTCCTCAAAAGGTGTGCGTTCGGCACAGCTGTCAAGTCTGAGAGGCATTTGGGTGGAAGAGTTTGCTGAGTAAATATCTCACATCATGCGCTGAATTTTAACAGCATGTGGCTCATGCTCCTGTGTCTTAGCCAACTAGACTGCAGCTGCAATAAGAGATGCGTGATTTTTCCTCGTTTAATTGACTTTTCACGCTACTAATCTGATTAAGCTCACTAATCTCATATTAATCTATAATTATCCTATATTTTTAGATGCTATCGCAGATTGGGGAAATTACAAACAATCTTATCACGACATGACTGGATTTCGGGTCCAGTCTTCTAAAAATACAGCTCTGTGCCAACACTCATTTATCAACAAATGCAACATACAATTAATTTCAGCTGAGTTTGACTATTGGAATGTTGCCAAGATAACAATGTAACACTAAAGCACAAATGGTGAATTAAATCATATAGCATTTACAGTTAAAAAACTATTTTTATCAGTATGCTTTTATTTTATTTATTTCTTGGAGTCCCACTTTATATTAGGTGGCCTTAACTACTTTGAACTTGCATTAAAAAATAAATACAATGTAAGGTGGGATATGGGTAGGGTTAGGGACAGGTTATGGGTAAGATAAAGGGTGGGTTAAGGTGTAAGGGATGGTCAACAGTGTAATTGCAAATGTAATTACAGAATTATTACAGCTTTTTCTCTCAGTTCATCCAGCATGTTGCAATACAGTCCAGAACTCACTTCTTATGAAATATGCAACATTGCCGTAGAGTTTATTGTAAACAAGTCTTCAAACCAAAACATATCTAGTCTTGAAGTACCCCTAGTTTGCCAATTTAAAGGTTCCTACAAGGTTCACATCCATAAAAGATCAAAAACACCTTAATTTTCTCATAATAAACATGGCAAGCTCACCTCTAATCTCAGTGTCTGAAATGGTTAGTTTGAGGATGCAGTCTCTCTAAATCCATCCTTGCTGAAATCAAAGTCTAATCAAAGCCCGGGGTTTCATTTGTAAAACTTTGCATAGAAAGCTTCCTAAAAGTGAACGTGTGATTGAATACATTTTAATTCATTCATTTATTCATTTGTTCATTCATTCATTCATTCATTCATTCATTCGGCTTAGTCCCTTATTTATCAGGGGTTGCCACAGTGGAATGAACCGCCAACTATTCTGAAACATGTTTTATGCAGCGGATGCCCTTTCAGCTGCAACCCAGCACTGGAAATACCATACACTCTCACATTCACACATGCATTCATACACTACAGTCACTTTAGTTCATTCAATTCACCTATAGTGCATGTCTATGGACTGTAGGGGAAACCGGAGCACCTGAAGAAAACCCATGCAAGCACGGAGAGAGCATGCAAACTCCACACAGAAATGCCAATTGGCCCAGCCGGGAACCAGCGACATTCTTACTGTGAGGCAACAGTGCTAACCACTGAGCCACCTACATACATTTTAATATATTTATGAATGATTATGGTTCATATGAAGTGGTTCAATTAAGTCAATATTTAAGTTAAATATGTTTACTTAAAGCAGGGGTCACCAAACCTGATCCTGGTGACCCTAATCAAACACACCTGAACAAGCTATATGAAGGTCTTACTAGGTATACTTGAAACTTCCAGGAAGGTGTGTTGAGGTAAGTTGGAGCTAAACTCTACAGAGACACCGGCCCTCCAGGACCGAGATCGGTAACTTAGAGTTTACTTACAGCTGCGCATCTTTTCATCTAGTTGGAGGTTTGTAGGTTGCTAGGCGACCATCAACCGTTTTCTCAGAGGATGACAAGCTGTCACTCTGATACAAGTTTTATTCACGGAGAAAATTACAAAGCACTGCAGTGTTTGGGTGTTCTGTGTTTGTCTGAGATAATTAGTCTACCGAAATGTGTATTTTCCATACAAGCTGAACGGTCAGTTCTTGTCACCTGACTTGCAAATTAGGAGTTAGTGGTTTGCTAATATAGTGAGAAATGTAAATTTGACCTTTTATTTTCACTGCTATTCTACCAACCCAGGCTCATTGCGGATACCCAGGTACCCAGGTCTACATTTCTGGGGACAGCAAAATACGTAACCGGAGGTACGTCTGATCGCAGTTTTTGTTTTTGCAAATCCACCAGAGGCCGCTGTGTATGCTTTTTGATGATCTCAAATTCTCTCGCATGTCCTCTTCTCACATAACTCCACCAGAGGGCGCAATATACACTCCAGCAGACCAGGCCAGCTTGCTGTCGGATGATTGACTCTGACTGACCGCCGGACCCACCCACCCCCTTACCTAAATCCAACCGATGGTGTTTTCAAAAGCAATCTAGAAAAATTTAAGCAGTCGCGGCCGGTACATTTTCAGCCTGTTGTTTATTTATTTTTTTTTGTTTTTGTTTTACCTGGTTTCTAGAACCATTCTTTGCCAGACTCGAACCCCGGTGTTGCGGTCCACTCCGCTCTGCGTCCCAAGTCCGCCAACACAAAAACTGCTAACACCAGAAAAGCTGTCTGTATGGAGGTAAGTGTTCAGCTGGTAGCGCGAAAAGGAACAGAAGACGTCGGTGGCATCATACCACCCCATAGCATTCGTTTTAAAGATGAAATGCAGCCAGACATACCTCTGGCCACATAATTCGTGCTCTCTATAAATGTAAACAGGGGTACGTATCCACAATGAGCCTGTGTTGCATTCTACACATTACATGAAAAGTAATTTCTGGAAAATCCTAACAGGGGCATAGTCTAGGTAGGCTTTCACTAGCTTTTGCAACAGAGCTACAATGATAACTTTAGCCACTATACTTGAATCAACTTACAGCAAAAAAAAAAAAAAAAAAGTAAGACATCCCCATGAGTAAAGCTTCACATCAGACAAAATAATTCAGTACTTATGAAAAAAAAAAAAAAAGTTTCTGGATTATGAAGTTCTGTTTGTTTTTCACCGCTCCAGCTGAGGACATCACAGTGAAGGATGATATTGTTTCGCAATACAGACACTTGGGAGGGAGAGAGAGCAGCACGAGGGACAAAACAGCTCAATCTTCTAAAGGTTGAGCTTTACTCCCTATTAGTAAAGCCTCATTGACTATGACCATTTACACAAACACATGTGGAAGAGGTTCTAACAAAATTAGCATCTTTTGAGAATAATTGAGCTCAACTTGAACACTCACCCATAACAATATGTAAGCTAATTAAGAGAAAGACGAACGTAAATACAGCTTAAAGGATTGAATAATAAAAGTTGGTGATTTGGTTGGAATTGAAAACATTTGAAGGTTACTACTACTTCACTAATAGTACTATTCTATACTATACTGTACTATTACTCATTCATTTTCCTTCGGCTTAGTCCCTTATTTATCAGGGGTCGCCACAGCGATATGAACTGCCAACTATTCCAGCATATGTTTTATACAGCAGATGCCCTTCCAGCCGCAGCCCAGTACTGGGAAACACCCATACACACTCTCGTTCACACACACTCATACACTAAGGCCAATTTTGTTTACCCAATTCACTTATACCATATGTCTTTGGACTGTGGGGAAAACCGGAGCACTATACTATACTAACACTTCTTTTCAAAGCAATCCCTTTGACTCATTCCTTAGTAAACAGTACTTTAAGTATATGGAATATTTACAGCAAAGCATATACACATTTAAATTTTTTTCATTGTTTGAATTTTATCAATCAGAATCCTGATTTCAATTCTACTTATCAATTCCAATGTGAAATAAATCCAAATATAGGCTATATATAAAAACTAGACACACCTAAAATGAATGTGTAAAAAATGTGCATGCAAAATATAAATAAGCAAAATCAAAGTATCCAAATCGATTTGAGCATAAAAATCCTAACTCATAAAAAATTGACATTTAAGATTGCAGGTTTGAATCACTGTTCTACAACACTACAACAAAATTAAGTATTCCTGTATGTTAGATGAATTATATATTCATTCATTCATTCGTTCTCCTTCAGCGTAGTATCTTATTTATCAGGGGTCACCACAGCGGAATGAACCGCCAACTATTCCAGCATATGTTTTACACAGCGGATGCCCTTCCAGCCACAACCCAGTAGTGGGAAACACCCATACACTCTCACATTCACACACTCATAAACTACAGCCAATTTTTAGTTTGTCCAATTCACCTATAGCGCATGTCTTTGGACTGTGGGGGAAACCGGAGCACCCGGAGGAAACCCACGCGAACATGGGGAGAACATGTAAACTCCACACAGAAATGCAAACTGGCCCAGCCGGGACCCGAACCAGCGACCTTCTTGCTGTGAGACGAAAGTGCTAACCACTGAGTCACTGTGCGGCCCTTATTTATATATTTGTTTATTTATTGCGAAATGAAAGAACAATTAAAATTGTATGCATTAACTTTGTTATATAATATAATTTTAATAAATACATTACACTTTCTAGAACATTAATGTTATACTGCAGCTGCTGCAGTTCTGCAACTAAAACATATCTACATAAAGCAGTTTAATTTTCATTCAGGATCCAAAAGAAAAAAGACAAATACAGAATTTGACAGCAGCCGCACTTCGTCCTCTAGCTTTTGCTGACTCTTACTGGGCTCTCTGGACACTAGTGCCAAGATTCCCTTTTAGCAGAGGTCGGATTAATTAAAGATTAATTAAACTGCCAGAAACCTTTATTTATTTTGACAAATAGCCCAAAGAATGTTGTAGAGGAAGTGTCAGGGCTTTATTTGGAGGGGAACGACAATGATGAATTTAATCAACTGTGCTAACATTTTGGAAATTTATACCACTTAACACCGTAATCCTCTTCCTGGAGTTCAACACAAACATGGCTATAGCTTGCAGGAGTCAGCATTTGTTGCATAACTATTATGAGCAGTTAACGATCCCTGACAACCACTTTTGAGAATAATAAAACATTCTGCGCTATATAAATAGCTTGATTCAACTCATATCTGTTCTGAAATTCACTTTGCAATTCTTTTCAGTGGAGGGGAGACAAAAGGGCCCAAGGGCAGCTGCTGAATACGATCAGAGACATTATAAGGCGGTGAAAAAAAAAAAATGAATGTGATAAAATGCAACACTGAATGTGGCGGCTCTGGGAAAGAAAGTTTCGGCCTATCAATTACCCAATCCAATTGGGCATCAGCTGGTCTGTACAACACAACCAACACCATCACATTAGCTGAATCAGCCTGAAAATGACAATTTCATAGCTTGATTTGGGCAAAAAAATGGTGGCTTTGTCATAAATAGTTGGGTTTTCATTCTAATGTTAAGAAAATCTTTTCAAAGTTGGGAAAAAATTAAAAAAGAAAACAAAAACAAATGCAAATTAGATGCTTTCCATCAAATTATTAGAGTGCTAGACTGTATTATTGGTAACCTATAATACAGTAATAATAAAATGCACTTTTACAGGTAGGAATGATATCTCGCCCTACTCATCATTCTCTCTTCTTATATATATATATATACATATCCATAATACACTGTGATATAGCCTGGTTTGTTAGTTCATTGGATCGTAATGCTTTCTCACTACAACCAAACCGCTCTAGAGTTTGTTTCAACCGAGCAGAGATCACCTCATTCAGGCAATCTCGAACCGATTTTGGCGTGGATCAGAGCACGATTGCAGGATTCACATATGCCCAAACGAACTAAGGGGGTAAACGTGGCAATTTCCAAAACAAAAGTCTAGGTGTGAGAGCACCCTAAGTTAATGATAAAATTGTTTTGCAACATCAAAATTGGAAGCAATTTCTGAGTGTTGTTTGACAAACTTCTTGAATTTACATTTCTATTTGCCAAATTTATCTAAGTCTCACCCAAAAAAAAATATTTCAAACATCTTGCCTTTTTAACTGTAACAACCGTCTACACCATATTTTCAGTGCAGATCATAGTTTTATGTTGAACTAAAGATGTACAAATTTTCTGTGATTTAAATTTTTGTCTGATCCTCAAAAAAAGAAAACTCACTTGCGAAGATGTCATTAAGTATGTTGTAAACCAAACAGAAGTCTTTAACTTCCAAAGTTAGAAGAAAAATACTTTGGAATTCCATGGTTATTGTCAACTCCTTATTTACAGCTAATCTTCAAAGCATCTTCTTTTGTGTTCAACAAATTGGAGAAATTTCAGTTTTTGGTGAACTATCTCTTAAAAACACAGTGTACAGACTCATATAAAGTTCTTTTGTGTCCTTTTTAAACTCTAAACCTCAAATTCCCGTAACTGCATGAAAAAAAAAATGACCAGTACATTCTTTAAAGAAAAGAATCACCTCGTGTTCTCGAGAAAATGAAAGTAATATGGGGCTGGAAAGACACGAGGGTGAGTAAACACTGACAGAATCTTCATTTTTGGGTGAACTATTGCTTTAATACCTGGATAAATATCATTAGAGCAAAGTAAAGGCTGCGGAAAAGACTTTTCTGAAATGTCATATAAGCGACACAGGTTATTACCTTCCCAGCAGAAGGCTGGATGCACAGTGACGGAGCCATGCCTGGTTTACCGCGGTGCATCCCATCAAAAGCCTGACACTGGCAAAAAATGGAATGAGTTTCTGTAAAAACTGGTGACATAACCTTCGCGCTTTCAAACGGTGAACTCCATTTTCCCACCTCATTGCTCTCAATATGATTGATCTTCCCATTACATGAGGACACGAGGATCAAATGAAACATTACTAATGGAGACAATCCTGAGGAGTGTATATAGGAGAGCTCAGCTTCGCCCCCTACTGGGACTGATGAACTATGAACCAATAATCTTATTTAACTGTAGCGTGCACTGTAAACTTATATCAGTCATTGAAATCATGGGATTCTAAAAATGACGTACTTGTTGATAAATTACATAAAAGTATAAAATAAGAGTTTTCTTGGACATTGTAAGTATTTACTTCAGATATTTCAGAAATCATTGTAATATGTGACTCGTAAGAGTGCATTTTTGAGTGTTGTTTAACAAACTTTGTGTTTACATTTCTATTTACCAAATTTATATGCATCATAAGTTGAATAAATAAGCTTTCCATTGATGTATGGTTTGTTTGGATAGGACAATATTTGGTGGTGGTTAGCAACATCACCTCACAGCAAGAAGGTCGCTGGTTCGAGTCCTGGCTGGGCTAGATGGCATTTCTGTGTGGAGTTTGCATGTTCTCCCCGTGTTGGCGTGGGTTTCCTCCGGGTGCTCCAGTTTCCCCCACAGTCCAAAGACATGCGGTATAGGTGAATTGAATAAACTAAATTGGCTGTAGTGTATGGATGGGGTTGTGTGTGTGTGTGTGTGTGTGTGTGCGTGTGAATGAGAGTGTATGGGTGTTTCCCAGTACTGGGATGCGGCTGGAAGGGCATCCGCTGTGTAAAACAAATGCTGGAATAGTTAGCGGTTCATTCCGCTATGGTGACCCCAGATAAATAAGGGATTAAGCCGAAGGAAAATGAATGAATGAATAAGTGAATGAATGAATATTTGGTCGAACTATTTGAAAATCTGGAATCTGAGGGTTCACAACACCTGTGAGTCCTAAGAAACAGTTGCAGTGGAGGGTGGCGAGTTCCGTCCTCCTGGCAAGCTCCTCCATTGCTGGCCTCGAGCGTCTACAGCGGCAGACTCTGCTCCTCTGGCTCGATGGCACCACAAACTTCCCTCAGCAGCGAGGGCTCTCTGACAGCATGTTCCTCCTTCCTCCCGGGTTTCAGCACCACTGTAATAAAGTTACTGGCCACCTGGTCACCAGGAAGAAGGAGGAGGAGAACTGCCGAACTTTTAAATAATTTATTCATGGAAAAATAAAATAAACAGACGGCAGCTCCTCACGGAGACTGCCGCCAAACCGAAAGCAAAAGTAAAACAAAGTGTCCAGGCCTGGTCCTCTCTCATTTTACACTGCTGTCTCCAATAATCCAGAGCTCGCCCATGGAACTCGAGGCTGGTGCGCAACACAGGTGCTTTACTTTATCACTCAAGCACTGGCCTTAACCCATTCCCACAGCTCTCGTCCTCACCCACTCGCTACAAATCACCTTTAAAGTTGCTAAAATTAAATTCTCAGCAATGCACATTACTTATCAAAAACTGAGTCGGCAAGACATTCACAAAATATCTTCATTGAATAGGATCTTTAAATATTCAAATGATTTTTGGATAATTATCGATAATAACTGATAATTTTAACCCTGCAATGTATTTTTAGACATTGACAAAAATATACCTATGCAACATAAAACTGGTTTTGTAGTCCAGGCTCACAAAGGATTATTTGGTGTTTGAGAGCATTTCTTATTATTAGTTAATAATTGCAGTTGTGCTGCTTAATACTTCTGAGCAGCATTAGTTTGAAATCGTTTGTAACATTATGAGTCTCTTTACTATTACTTTTGATCAACTGGATGCATTTAGAGGACAACGATGTATACTAGGAGCGGCACGTTGGCCCAGTGGTTAGCAGAGAAGGTCGCTGGTTCGACTCCCAGCTGGACCAGCAGGCATTTCTGTGTGGAGTTTGTATGTTCTCCCCGTGTTGGCGTGGGTTTCCTCCGGGTGCTCCAGTTTCCCCCACAGTCCAAAGACATGCGCTATAGGTGAATTGGGTAAACAAAATTGGCCGTAGCGTATGAGTGTGTGAGAATGTATGGGTGTTTCCCAGTACTGGGTTGCGGCTGAAAGGCCCTCCGCTGCTTAAAAACATATGCCGAAATAGTTGGTGGTTCATTCAGCTGTTGCAACCGCTGATAAATAAGGGACTAAGCCAAAGAAAAATGAATGAATGAATGATGTATACTAAAAGCGAAACACCTCTCTTTTGCTTTTTGAAAAATTGTGTGTGCAAATGACAAGTTTGTGTACAAATGACTCGATTCCTGTTCAACCCTGATCTGCCAAAGTGACTGTATTGTGCGTACTAGGCCAATACGTTTTCAGTGCAACCTATTTTCAGAAAAATATGCTAATAAAATGTATTACATCTGCCAGCTGGTCCAATGGCACCATCAGCAACCTGGACAGTTTTATGAGTCTCTCTAAAATCACCCTCAACATCCCCATTTTTGTGTCTTATCTGCTCTCCCTGTACCAATCAAGCAGTAAGCGTTTCTCTCTCTTTGCCCCCCTTTTTATCATTCCCCTCACGGCAGCGCTGATGGAGTGAAATGCTCTCTCTACTCTCTCCCGCCATCGCAGTCCTCATCATGACGGCCCATTCCTCTTGTCCCTCCTCTCTTCGCTTTCATGTGTTGTTCACTTCTACTCATTTACCCTCGGGGAAGTGTAAGAAAGCATGCTAACATTTGTAGTCCAGAGAAAAAAACGTTCAGAATGTATGCGTGGTTGCAAGATGGCAAGTATAGCTGCTGTACAGAATTATGATGACTTGTGGCAAAACCGCAGTGTTGTTTAAGAACCCAACTTTAAGAGCGCGCATGTGATAATCATTACAAACGAGAAACAAATCATGAGAAACCTTGTCTCTACTGCTTCAGCAGTTCCCATGGCAATAGTAAGCCTTTGGGTGTATTGGAATGCCACATTCATAAGGTTGAGTAAAGACCTCTGCAATAATGTGGCATGTAAATCTTTTATTTGTTTACATAACAGTTTTAATAGCTAATTTCTAATAACTGATTTCTTTAATCTTTGCCATGATGACAGTACATAATATTTTACTAGATATTTTTCAAGTTTCTAGTATTCAGCTTAAACTGCAATTTAAAGGCTTAACCAGGTTAATTAGGTTAACTAGGCAAGTTAGGGTAATTAGCCAAATCATTGTATAACGATGGTTTGTTTTTTAGACAATCTGAAAAAAATTTTTTACCTTAAAATGTTTTTAAAAAAAAATAAAAAATATATAATATATATTATAATAATAATAATAATAATAATAATAATAATAATAATAATAATAATAATATATATGGCGTCACAGTGGCGCAGTGGGTAGCACGTTCGCCTCACAGCAAGAAGGTCGCTGGTTCGAGCCTCGGCTGGGCCAGTTGGCGTTTCTGTGTGGAGTTTGCATGTTCTCCCCGTGTTCGCGTGGGTTTCCTCCGGGTGCTCCGGTTTCCCCCACAAGTCCAAAAACGTGGTATAGGTGAATTGGGTAGGATAAATTGTCCGTAGTGTATGTGTGTGAATGAGTGTGTGCATGGATGTTTCCCAGTGATGGGTTGCAGCTGGAAGGGCATCTGCTGCGTAAAACATATGCTGGATAAGTTGGCGGTTCATTCCGCTGTGGCGACCCCGGATTAATAAAGGGACTAAGCCGAAAAGAGAATGAATGAATATATATATATATTAAAATTGGTTTTATTCTAGCCAAAATAAAACAAAAGACTTTCACCAGAAAAATAAATATTATAGGGAATACTGTGAAAAATTCGAAATATTTGAAAAATAAAGAAATAATTTTGACTTTAACTGTATAGAAATGGACTGTAAGAGTGCAAATAATATGTTTTGGTTCTTCAAAAAATATTGAAATCATTGCACTACTTAAATACAGAAAAACAAATATCAATAAACACATCGAAATAGTCAAAATGTCTCAGCAAAAATGTGCTTAAGCTAGAGACTTATGCAATAGCAATCGGTGTCAAATATGCAACCCAGGCTCATTCTGAAAACGTACCGCTATATACATTTATGAAGATCGCCAAATGTCCCAGTAGGCATGTTCTCTTGCAGTTTTTGTTCTCACAAATCCACCAGAGGCTGCTGTCGACTGACTGACTGACTGAATGACTGACCGATAGACTGGCCCACCCTCCTCCTTTCCAACCAATAGTGTTTTCAAAAGCACAGATTGACTCGCCCACCCACTTCCCTAAACCCAACCGACAGTTTTAAAAAGCAATCCAGAAAAAGAAAAGTCCTCGCCTGATTTTGACTATGTTTTCAGATTTTACCAAATTCTCACCCTGTTATTTACTTGTTTATTTTATTTTTTGGCTTCTGTTTTTGTCTGTCTTTGGAACCGTTCTTCACCGGACTCGACCCTGTCTTCGTGGTCAACTCCTCTTCGCGTCTCAAGTCCACCGACGTAGATAGCAAGCTACTGGACAAACTGGTAACAGCAGGAAAGCCGTCCATACGGAGGTAAGCGGTCAGCTGGTAAGCGCGAAAAGGAACGGCGTCGTACCACCCTGTAGCATTCGTTTTAAAGATGAAATACAGCCATACGTACTTCTGGCTACATAATTCACGATCTCCAGAAATATATATAGGGCTACATTTTCAGAATGAGTCTATGTTGCTAATATAAATGTAAAAAGCATTTTTATGTTGAAAAACAGAGCTAAACATTATAGAAATGTAACTTAAAAGTATTATAAATAATGACATAAAAATGCAATAATGTTTTAGCTATTATAGTTTTGATTTATTTTTTTTATTCTTGCTGCAATACACAGGTGCTATTTGATGAAAAACAGAGCTATTTATAAGAACAGCTACACTGTCATACTACTAAAAAAGGTAGGTAATGATGTGTGACACACTTGAGGCATGCACGTCTTGTGTTAGCAAAGTTTAATCAGTAGCAAAGTGTGATGTGTGTGTGTGTGTGTGTGTGTGTGTGTGTGTGTGTGTGTGTGTGTGATGCAGGGGCGCTGGCATTACAAACATGTTGAGATCTCAGACTGGGGCTCAAGGGCATCATACACGCACATACGCACCTGCACACACACATGTTGGTATTGGTGATTTATGAGGACTCTCCATAAGTGTTATGTATTTTACAGTAAAAAAAACAAAAACAAAAAAACCTTATTTTATGACCCACCCTCACAGAAAACCTGTGGCAAATTTGGAATGTAAAAAGACCCTGTTAAGTATAATTTAAGCTGTTTGAATTCCCAGGACACGTCACAGCCGTGTAAACTACCTTAATAGAATATAACTAGGTCATACCCATGTCATTATACAAATGTTTGTCCTTGTAAAGCACCAAAACCAGTACACACACACACACACACACATGGATGCGCACACACACTTGTGAGCAGAAGATGACATAGCTTGTCACTTCATGTTGAAATGAAGACTGAAAACATCTAGCTGGAAAGGCGTGTGTCATGTGTTTACAAATGCTTATAGTCATGGTGATAATATCCAGCAATGATATGAATACATTTACACCAGTGTATTCTCACCTTTCGCATGGCAGCAAACTGGTGTGTTTGTGCGTGTGTGTGTCAGTAAATGGAAGAGGGTGTGCGGTGAAAGCCAAACACCACAGGTACTGCAGGCCAAAGCAATTTACCCTCAGATAATTAAGGGTAGATACACTCTTGACCTTCTTGTCCGTGTGTTTACAGCTGTATGCGCTGCTTAACAATCTTTGGGAAGAAATTGTTGCATGTTTAACAGGTTTAAGAGGAAGAAAAAAAATGCTTTCAAGTCAAGGGAAGCTGACTTCTCACTCCCTAAAAACTAATAACAACAACAACAACAGCACATTAAATAAAACACATTTTTTTATAATTTTATCATTTAAGATAATCATATTAATAACATATTAGTAACTGTTTTACTTCAGTCTCGAGAGAATTTAATGAAGGACAGACGGACGGACGGACAGCAGGGAAGGACAGATGGATGAATGGGCAGTTGGATGACAAACAGATGGATAGATGGATGGATGGACAGACAGACATATTTGCTTTTGTGGGAGATGTTTAATATGGACATTTTTCCTTTTTTTTCTAGACACGCAATATGGAACAGTAATTGTTGCTTTTTTCAATAAATGCCATGTGGAAAGCAGAGCCTTCAATTCCCTTCAGTGTCTCATTTTGCTTTCCATTCCCTAGACCTCCGTTTCTGTGGCCTTATAGAGTCATAAACGCACTATTAGCGCACACATTCATCACACGTTACAGCAACCTGCCCTCAAATCTCCCACTGTAGTTTTTAATGAGGGTCTAACGCAGACTTGAAGCCCTCAGTGAGTGTGTGTACGTGAAGGGTGTTTGACAGGAAGACCTAATCACTGGGATACATCAAAGGGCCAGACCCACACTCCAGCTCTGCAGAGACGAACACTACAGCACTATACATTATACATGAGATCAGACCCAAGCCACCGAACCCTTAATGAAGAGCAGGAGAAACACACAAGTATTCTGCAAATCACAAAGTATACAATGAGACATGCAGCTGTTATATCACACACACGCACACACATTTCTAAGGGTACATCTACATCCATCATTAATTAGTAGCTTATTAAAGACAGGCTTACCAGATAAACATGGTCAACAGCCTTTTATGTCTGCTTCTGTCTCCTTTACACACATAGGCAAACTCGTCCACAGGGGAAAATCACAGTGAATTATAGTGCAGAAGGGGAAAACTAGATATAAATAGCAAAAGAGTGAGAAACAAATGAATATGTATGATGGTGAAATGACCTTTAAGAGCCTTAACGCTGCAGATCACTTGCTTCAATGGAGTATGTGTACGTGTGTGTGTGTGTGTGTGTGTGTGTGTGTGTGTGTGTGTGTGTGTGTGTGTGTCTGATTTGACAATCATTACATTTAACAATTTTCTGTTATGCAGGGCTAAAAAATAAGGATTGTCTTATGGCCTGAGGCCCACTATGAGCAAGTTTACAGTTCTGCAGTGTCACTACATCACATTTGCTGACCATGTACATGTGATTTTTCAGCTTTTGCAACCTTAAATATTGAAGTGGAGGCTGAGAAAATGATGACACAATTTAGATTTTTGGGTGAACCATCCCTTTAATATATGGTATATGACTTTTTGGAATGTATGACTTTTTGCTTAAAGTTTTTCACCCTTGTGTAGTTCCAAAACTTTACAGTTGAGAGAAATATCCCTTTAAATGGCACTGTGATGAAATAATGCAGTTTCAGTGGGGACATTTTTGTCCTGAATATCCTGAGTGTACCTAGTATAAAATAGATTTTATAAGGAAATGAGCTTAGAATATTAAAATATTTGCTGTTTGCATTAGCACAGCCAAAATGACCACAAAATTAAAAAGATTTTTAAAGAAAGACTGAAACGTACATTGCACAAAGATTAAAAGCCAGATTTACAAGCAGCTTGTGCCAACAGTACTGTCAGTAGAATAGTGCTGAAAAGGCATGGACGCAGCTATTTTGGCACCTGACCTTACTGAATATGCATTAGTTGGAGTTTCCCGGTCAAATGCATTTTATGGAAATGAAGTATTTAAATGAATCATGCAACATGAAATATGTTATTTTTAATTTGCTTCAGGAATTAAACGATGACTTTGAATCAACAACTAGGGTGAGTCACATAATACCAGCACAAACTTAGTTCCCTCACACAGCGTGAAATCTGTTTTTCTTGTGCCTGAACTGTCAAAAACAGAAATAGTTGTCATCTTTTAGACTATCTCACAAATACAGTCAGACATGACCTAAAAAGGTATGCAAGCTGAGAACATGGGTGCTGTCCAGTTCTGAAATCTTTCAACTTTGCATGTAAAAGTTTTGTGTTGTTGTTTTGTGGTCATTTAAATTAAGCTTGTCTATTTTGTGAATATGACTATTCATTGGCCAATAAAAAAAATAAAATAAAAAAATAAAAATAAATAAAAAGGCTTAAATAAACCTGTGGGGGGCACAGTGGCTCAGTGGTTAGCACTGTCGCCTCACAGCAAGAAGGTCGCTGGTTCGAGTCCCGACTGACCCAGTTGGCATTTCAGTGTGGAGTTTGCATGTTAACCCCTTGTTGGCGTGGGTTTCCTCCAGGTGCTCCGGTTTCGCCCACAGTCCAAAGACATGTGCTATAGGTGAACTGGATGATCTAAATTGGCCGTAGTGTATGAGTGTGTGTGTGAATGTGAGTGTGGGGTGTTTCCCAGTATTGGGTTGCGGCTGGAATAGTTGGCGGTTCATTCCGCTGTGGCGACCCATGATAAACAAGGGACTAAGGGAAAATGCATGGTTTCCGCTATATTCATTCTTCCCTGGCGGGGCACCACACCAAAATTAATTCCGCCACGGCTACATTACAGCTTCTTATTCAAAACATTCAGTCGTTGTTTTTTTAATAGCGGCTTATAATGGCACCAAAAAAAAGTATTAAAAGGTAAGTGAATTATAACAGCACGAACTTTTCTGTAATTGTAGTAGTGCTGTACGTTATTTGTTTAACCCTTTAAGGTAACATGCTGACTGACTGACTGACAGGTGCGTAATGCGTGAGGCTAGCAAACACGACATAGCTTTCAGTTAAGATGAACACAGTTTCCATAATTATACTTTATAGATAAAGGTCTGTGGTTCTGCATACAATGACTTTATCTTGCTGGAGTTCATAGCCGTTTCACTTTACTTCAGGGCGCATTAATGCCGCTCTGTAGGTCTATTGGAGACATTCATAAATATTCATAGCAAATCTAATAAATGTTGGAGACATACTTGTTACATAAACGCACTAAATCGCACTTCAGCAGCATTTATTTGAGAGCACACAAGAAAATCTCCACTTGAGCAGCGTATATTTAAGGGCATGGATGAAATTGTGCACGAACAGAGGAAATCGCGCAAGCAAAGAGATTCGCATGCTAGTATTACATGAATGCGATCTCGACTTGTAATACTGCGCTCACGACATCTGTCATTGAAATAACGCCATAGGTAGTTGGTAGATCTGTGCAAAAGGCCTGCCGCCACAGCTGGAAAAAATCCTAGAGGAAACACTGAAATGAATGAATGAATAAACCTATACTTTTGTTCAATATGTATACCATAGCTGCTTTACCATAGTAGGCTAACTTTGACATCATGAATGTCGATTATTTTTTGTATTGGTCACATATTTGTCTAGATATTTTGTCATCGGCTCATAGCCCTCTTTGCTATATACTTTTTGTTTTATATAAATAAAAAAGTTACTTTAAATAAATATCATTCACATAAAATGTTCTCATCATTCCTCTCACAGTGTAGTTACTTGTGATGATACATATGAAGCCGTTGTGCCGCAGTGAGGCAGACAGCATTAGGCTCTTAAAATCTATACACGAGTCCATTTAGCACGCTGCTAAATAAATCTACCTTCTCTCCGAGGAGTCTAGCATGACCGCTAAAGAGCAAACATCAGGACATCTGCTAGCGTGAGCACTCAGGGAATGATCTCTTCCAAATCAGTCCACTTTTCCACTGACCGGCTTCTTTTTTTTTTTATTCTCCTTTCTCCGGCTCTGTGCTCTAGAAGCAATCAAACCACTTCCCATATCACAGACCATCACTGACATACTGACAACAAAGTTCATTGATTATGAATGTAATTATATTAAGCAATGTTTGCACATATATAACGTGCAGTTAGATGTCAACAAATATTTTCAAATAACTCAAATAATATAGAGAGAGCTTCTGAACATAGAGTTTTTAATGGAAGGGCAGTATTTTGTACTATTTGGTGCAGAGTTCTCCAGTTCAAAATCACAAATGTTTCTGTGACGTAATCTTGCTTAAAGCCAAGTAACACAACACCAACATTCACAACAATGATGCTTATAACATCAGAATCACTCAATAATCAAGTTAGAAGGTGTTTAAATCTACAAAATCAACATCTACCATACTTTTACTGTAGTAACAGTAACAATAACCATTGTTTTGTGGAAGTATATTACAATATATCATTAATATATTAAAAGAGTAATGCTGAAAGGAGAAATACTGTACAATTGCATAGTAATTATAATTACATTATTACAAATTATAGCGATGGATATGATCTATAATAAACAATGATGCGGTTTCAAATTTTACATATATGTCACTGTTCTTTTTAATGAAAATGCATTTACATCTGAATCCCAACTAAGCACCTGCTACTCCCAGTTAAAGCTGCTATCAAGTGTGTATTCCTAAAATACAATTGTTTTAATATTAGGTTTTTAATGGTATTTGGGAAAAATGGGAGAAAATGTGTATAATTACAGGTCGATTCAATGTGTGCCCCACATTTTTCTGCTCCTTAGGTTTAAAAAAACATTAGTCCTAAGCCTTGTGTTTGTAATTTTGTTTGTAAGCAGGATCTCAAATCGATTATGCTAAAACACTTGTGGTAAATGCTTTAAACAGTTTCCTTTTACTGCAAAGTGTCACAAACCAATCAAAACAGACAGATTTTTTTACCCACTCCCCCGATTTCCCAGCACATAAACACCTTAACCTGCATTCTGTCAGTTTATTGTAGTGCAAGTATAAGTGCAATGTGACAGAAAACCATTCTCACTGGAGATTTAAGTGCATCCAAACACACACAGTATTTCCTGGTTGAAAAAAATTGAAATATCTCAGAAACGCAGAATCTATTTTGACCCAACAAATGACAAAATAGTCATTATTAATTGATTATTATAATGTAATAATATAATCATTATATTATTAGTAATTATGAGTGCATGTTAGCTGGTTGAAAAAAGCTGAGATGTTTTCCGCTATATTGCCCAGCCCTATACTTGTTGTTGAGCAGTACTAAATGTGAATCCATTACAGCTGAGGATGTGTGACCTACTTAGGACTCTCTCTCTCTCTCTCTCTCTCTCTCTCTCTCTCTCTCTCTCTCTCTGTGTGTGTGTTAACTCTGGAAGGTAGTGCCCGTGGGTTCCACTCTGACATCAAAGGTCTGTTTGCCACCCACTCCTTTTAATGCTCGTTGGTAACAAAAAAAGAAAAGTCTGTAAGTAGAATGTAGCTCAACAACAACGTGAGCACATCAGTGCGGTACGGCAAGTCCGCCATCCTCTATTATTCAATAGCTCATAAACAAGCTTTGGCTGATGTGGTCTCTTAACAGTGCTTCGATACGGAGTGTGACATTCCCATCTGTTTCTCTCTTGTTCACTCTCCGTTGAGAAAATTACGAAATCTATGTGGTTGCTATGCAGTTGCTAAGGTGCTGCTCGGTGGCCCAAGTCAAGTCTCCATGAAGGAAAAAGGAATCAAGCCATATCTTGGGACCGCTTTATTGAATTTTTATATATATCTATATAGTCTTGTATAATCCACCAAGTCTGATCTCTTTAAAAAGTAATATCACACACTCTCCTCAAGCAATGTGATTTTAAGCATCCTATGTATCCGTGGCACAAACGGAGCAGGATGAATTACATGACAATTTTTTTTTTCATGTTTAAAATGATAATCAAATGAATTGGATAACAGAATCCATTTCCCGCTCACAGATGGCTGCACGGCGCCCTGGGAATCCAGGTTATTCTGTCTACTTACCCAAATGTAAATTATGTTATTATTATTATTATTATCGCATTTTGAGAACATTTTCAAAAGACAAGTGAAAAAAAAAAAAGAATTTGCAGACAAAACAAGCATCAAAAACATGCACCGGGTGTTAATTATATGTAGCGCACTGTAGAAACACTGTGCGTAAAAGTAACTGTTACATCTCCAAAAATGATCGTTTTTGTTTTTACCCAAAACTAATAACAGTATACAGCATGTACAGCAGTGTTTCCCAACCCTGCTCCTGAAGGCGCACCAACAGTACACATTTTCAACCTCATCCTAATCAAACACACCTGAATCAACTCATCAGAACATTAGAAGAAACTCCAAAACCTGAAATGAAGAGTATAAAGGTTTTGAAATGTACAATACTGTTTATGAATTAATGTTACGGCTTAGCTCCCCAGTATTTGAGGGAGCTCCTGGTGTATTACAACCCCTAACGTCCACTACGCTCAATTAGTTCTGGACAATTGATTGTTCCCAGAATATCAAAATCAACTGTAGGCGGTAGATCTTTCTCATATCTGGCACCTAAACTCTGGAACAGCCTTCCTAGCACAGTTTGGGAGGCTGACACACTCTGTCAGTTTAAAACTAGATTAAAGACTCATCTCTTTGCACTAGCATACACATAAAACACAAATGCTTTGAAATCCAAATCCTCTAAAGGATTGTTAGGCTGCATTAATTAGGGTAACCGGAGCCGGAAACAAAAGACATTATAATTTGAATGGCATCTACACTTATGTTAGTCTGTTTTTCATTATCCCAAGGTCTCTATAATCCTAGACCAGGTCGTATCCTGAGCAGATGCTGTGTTGGTCATGGAGGAGTGGAGAGCATGAGACTAATTCCTGAAAGACCCCAGTGACAGACGAGTCTCCGCATTGATCCCGTGGGCCAGTCTGTACACCCACAGGTGACCTACTCACACCTGCAGCTTCTCCACGATGGACGTCCAGCGTTCTCCAGCCCTGGCGCCTAGACTGCACAGAAAGTTTGGCCAGAGGAGAAATGGTCATGCCCAACTGAGCCTGGTTTCTCTCAAGGTTTTTTTTTCCTTCACTTTCATTATTTGGTGAAGTTTTGTTCCACTGTCGCCATTGGCTTGCTTGGTTTGGGACTTGTGGAGCTGCTCTTGGATGGATTTGCTCTTCAGTGTTTGGACTTTCAGCAGTGAAAATTAAACCACACTGAACTAAACTGAACTTCAACTCTGAAAACTGGACTGACACAGTTTCAATTTACTAGAACTTCTATGTTAAGCTGCTTTGACACAATCTACATTGTAAAAGAGCTATAGAAATAAAGATGAATTAAATTAATGTTACACAATGACCTAGTAGACAACGCATTTTACTGCTAGCATGTACCGTTTAAATGGATTGCTTTGAGTTGAGATATGTTTATATAAATTTATTAATAATTCACAAAATTGTAAAAATGTTATTTAATTTCCAAAATAGTAGTTAGATGCCATTTACTGGATAAACAGTTCTGCATATAACAATTTTAACTGTCCATAATGTATTTCTATACACACACTGAACATTTGATAAAGAACTGGCTAATCAGATATTTACGTTAACAAGCAACGCATTATATCCTGTAGACATGATAAAGACAATCTGCTGAAATTCAAACTGAGCATCAGAATAGTGAAGAAATGTCATTTAAGAGACTTCGAATGCAGCATGGTTGTTGGTGCCAGAAGGCCTGGTCTGAGTATTTTGGAAACTGCTGATCTATTGGAATTTTCAAGCACAGCCATCTCTAGAGTTTGCAGAGGATGGTCTGGAAAAAAAGAAAACACCCAATAAGCAGCAGTTCTGTGGGCACGAATGTCTTGTTGATGCAAGAGCTCAGAGGAGAATAACCAGACTGCTTCATCTGATAGAAAGTCAAGGGTAAGTATAATATAACCACACATTATAACCAAGGTCTGCAGAAGAGCACAACACAAATCAAATCTTGAAGCAGGTGAGCTACAGCAGCAGAAGAAGAGCACACGGCTGTCAGCTAACAACAGAAAACTGTGGCTACAAGTCACTTGAGCTCAACAGAACTGGCAACAGAAGATTGGAAAAGGCTGCTTGAACTGATGAGTCTTGATTACTACTGCAGCATTCATATGGTTGGGTTAGAATTATGAATCCAAAAATGGAGTGTTATAGATGAAAATAGCAGTTAAATAAACAAACATAGAAACAAACATGTAAAGCATATGAGAGTTTCTAACACAATGTCTGGTGTACATTCATGCATCATACCGTTAAGCGATGCATTGAGTGTATGCTTTACTAAAAAGATAGGTCTTTGATCTAGTTTTGAACTGAGAGAGCATGTCTGAGCCTCGGACATTATCAGGAAGGCTATTCCAGAGTTTAGGAGCCATAAATGAGAGGGCTCGACCACCTTTACTCGACTTTGCTATTCTAGGTACTACCAGAAGCCCTGAGTTTTGAGATCTTAAAGCTGGAATGTTCCACAACAATATGAAATATTGTTTTGGCATTTTATTCTCTTTACTTCATCAGTTCAGCTGCTTTGACAATCTACATTGTAAAACAAACTATAGAAATAAAGACAACTTGACTTCCAGCAGAATAACACACTTTGTCATTAACCTCAGAACAACTTAAACTGGTTTCTTGAACATGACAATTAGTCCACTATACTCAATTGGCTTCCAACTCACCAGGGGTCTCATTTATAAACCTTGCGTAGAAATAATATGCCTCATATGATGATTTATAGTGGTTCAATTTAGTCAATATTTCAGTTGAACATGTTTACTTCGAGTTTACTTACAACTTCACACATTCTGTCATCAAGTTTTTTATAGATCACAACCTTTGCGTGGGAAGTGGCATACGCACGTTTCCACCCCCGTTTTGTGCGTACTCCACATTTATAAATGAGACCCCAGATCTCAATCCAACAGAGCACCTTTGGGATGTCCTGAAATGGATATTTACATACAACAGACAACAACTGCATAATAAAAAATCTCTGAGAAACATTTCCAGCATCTAGTTGAATCCCTGCCACAATGAATTAAGGCAGTTCTGAAGACAAAACCCAGAGTGACCAGAGTAATACCAATAAAGTTAGTGTATATAAACAACTAAAACTGCACCAGGTTTAGTTTTAAATATATATTTAAAGGAACACTCCACTTTTTTTTTGAAAAAGGCTCATTTTACAAATCTCAGAGTTAAACAGTTGACTTGAACCATTTTTGAATCCATTCAGCTGATTTCTTTTTCAGACCGGGTCACTTTTAGCTTAGCTTAGCATAATTCATTGAATCAGATTTGACCATTAGCTTTTTAGTCAAAAAACAATAACAAAATAAATAGTTTTGATAATTTTTCTATTTAAAGCTTATGTCCTCTGTAATTACATTGTGTGATAATGAAAAGTTTATATTCTAGGTCAATATTGCTAAGAACTATTAACCTTATTCTTCACGTCAGAGCGGGCGATTTTTTTTGGCTTAAGACTTCTGGTCTCACTCACTTCCATTGATTGTTAGAGGTAAAAACAAAAAAGCTCATTGAGCTGCAAACTGATCTTTTCTTATTACATCATTCTGCTTTGTGTGTATAGTCATGAACACAGTTGTTTGTAGAGCAAGTAGTTTGCCTGTTTTCTGCCGTTTATTATTCCTAGTCATTTCTCCCATAGGAAACTGAATGGGAAGTTCTAAAACAGTCGCAAAATAAGTGCACTTCTGCATCGCAGAATAAGGTCAATACTCTCATTCCAGCTGATTCGAATGTTATCACTCGACTGAATGGGCGTTATCAGCTGATAGATATGGGCCAGTAGGGTCCTTCTGCACCTACTAGTAGGCGCAGAAGGCTGTAATCATCCATCCACATGGTTAATCAGCTATAGATCACATATGGCTGCAGCCAGAAGTTAACGAGAATTATTTATTCATTCATTCATTCATTTATTTTTTTTTCGGCTTAGTCCCTTTATTAATCTGGGGTCGCCACAGCGGGATGAACCGCCAACTTATCCAGCATATGTTTTACGCAGCGGATGCCCTTCCAGCTGCAACCCATCACTGGGAAACATTCATACACACTTATTCAGACACATACACTATGGACAATTTAGCTTACCCAATTCACCTATACCGCATGTCTTTGGGCTTGTGGGGGAAACCGGAGCACCCGGAGGAAACCCACGCGAACACGGGGAGAACATGCAAACTCCACACAGAAATGCCAACTGACCCAGCCGAGGCTCGAACCAGCGACCTTCTTGCTGTGAGGCGATTGTGCTACCCACTGCGCCACCGCGTTGCCCAGAATTATTTATATTATTTATTAAATTTCCCATTATTTGTATTTTATTAACGTCTACCCCTACCCCAACCCTAAACCCAACTGTCACAGTAATGTAAAACAGATCTGGATCTGGAGTCTTCTCTATTAGTGTAGCTGATTAACCATGTGAATGGATGATTACAGCCTTCTGAGCCTACTAGTAGGTGCAGAAGGACCCTACTGGCCTATATCTATCAGCAGATATCCACTGATAGCGCCCATTCAATCGATTGATAACATTCGAATTGGGTGCTCATTCTGGCATAATAGCCAAAAAAAAAAACTCTGCTGCAGTAATATGCCTGCACCAGGCAGATTGAAATTTAACAACATTAGATTCTGTATTTTAGAAATTAATTCTTTGTAAAGACTATTATTATTGTAAATCTCTAAATTAAAAAGGTTGATTTGCCGGTTAAATTCTATAGACTTTGTGTGGTAATAAGAAAAAATAAGAAACCATTCATAAATATGTTACAATATAAGACATATTGTCAGTCTTGCTCCATTCAGATATGTTGAAGATACGCTTGAATGACTATAACCTATAAACAAAGCTGCCTGGGGATATGAGCAAACTGGCTACTGCATTAAAGGGACCTGCATTTGCCTTTTGACTGCTCTTAAGAGTCGACCTTCTGATGGTCACATGTTGATCAGATACTGTCTGTCTAGACGCAGTGTGTGTGTTGGGTAGTATTGGTTAAAATGCCTGTAAGAGATGGCAGAGAGCCCGGGCGCAGATCAGTGGCCTGTCTGGGCTCTGCCTTCAAGAGTTTGTCTTCTGCTGTCCTGATTTGAGTCCCTTTAACCACCAAAAGGGAATATCCACTCTTGCTCTTACACAGGCAACTACCGAGAATATCAATAGCAAAACCTAGCCAACATCTTCTCGATTGGCTTGCTTCTCCTCCCCTTCTCATCCACGTAAATGATTAAGCCCTCTGTCGTTTCTGGCATTCCTATTATCAGCAGCGTATCTAATTAAATCACAGTTTAATCACAGCAGCCTTTAAATCACACAAGCCATTAGTTTAAATCTTGACCATTTATGAGCGCATACCATACACTCGCAGACCAACGAATATACAGAGGACACCAGCCACTTTTATTTCACACTTACGGAGCAATTTATTTCTCCACTTACAAGCTCAATAGGCTCCAAGAACCTGTGACTATTTTTTGCGAACAGGAGGAGGAAAATCATGTGATCCGGACAAAAATGGCCCTCAAAACCCATTTTCCTGCTTTAAAGGGATAATTCGGTCATCCTTTACTCTCACTCATGATGTTCTAAACCTGTAAGACTTTCTTTTAGGGAAAAACGGCTAAGAAACAATTTGCAGTCAGAAATTGCTGTAGGAAATTTTTACAATCGTTACAAAGAAATGGCAAATAACATTGAATTAAATGTGAGATTTTGAAATAGAAATACTGAAATAACATTTTCTAGTAAAACATATAGTGTTTAACAGTGGGTCTATGTATGTATGTATGTATGTATGTATGTATGTATCTATCTATCTATCTATCTATCTATCTATACATTGTTTACAATCTTTTAATTTGATAATCAAGAAGCATTTATGATTATTATCAAATTTGAAAAGTGCTGCTTCGCATCTGTCAGGAAATGTTACTGTTCATAGGTACCATAAAACGATTTAGTTTCTTTTAAACTTGTATTAATCATGGACACATTAAATTAAAGTGACAGTACATACATTAATAATGAAGATAATACAAATAGATGCTACTATTTTGAACTTCCTATTCATCTAAGAATCGAAGAAAAAAATAAAAAATAAAAAAATAAAAAAAGCAGGAAATTCTTTTAAAGCAGGGTTTTCAAACTGCCGGCCCGCAGGCCATTTACGGCCCGCCCTCCTCCTCCCTCTGGCCCGCAACTGGCGCCAAAAATATAATGAGATTCGGCCCACCAAAACATATATTTTTGAACCACTATCATTGTCGTGCAGTTGCATCTAGCCACTTGTGGTTTTTACCCGCCGCCTAGTCGACATTTAAAGTACTGCATTCAGATTAGTTTTACTTTCATTTTCTCTCAGTGTACGGTCGAGAGTAACACACATGCGTTTTAATTCTGTGGCTAATTTAAACGTTAAAATAAATGTCCGTAAGTGCTCTATTTTTACTAAAGCTCTATTTTTGTCACTATTCAAGGGTCGTTTGATTATTATCAGTTTTTTTTTCCCCGCCAATTGGAGTTTGATACCCCTGTTTTAAAGGAATAGTTCACCCTACAATGAAAATGTACTCACCATTCGCT
>CAIGQV010019356.1:7015471-7031134 GCA_903798115.1 Danio jaintianensis
GGGGGGTGTCCAGAAGGATGGAAAGCATCTCAAAGGAGGAAGTGTGTGAATGACAAAGACTTGCTGA
Source organism: Danio jaintianensis (assembly GCA_903798115.1). Classification (NCBI taxonomy): domain Eukaryota; kingdom Metazoa; phylum Chordata; class Actinopteri; order Cypriniformes; family Danionidae; genus Danio; species Danio jaintianensis. Next base: position 7,015,539 of record CAIGQV010019356.1, read on the forward strand.
CTTAATTTGTTCAGCGTCTCAGATAAGCCTCATTTGTAGCTGTGCATGCTGGGGAAAAATAAATAAAAGAAGAGCAGTGGTGCATGGATAAAATCTGCCCTTAATAATGGATATGAAACAGGTAGATGACATGAGAAAGACTGATGTGAAAGATAACGACACTTGCTCTGGCTCTGAGATGAAATGAGGCAGGCAGGCTTTCACATCTGAGGAACAAAACACAAGTTCTGGAGAAAACAACATCTCGAGTGCTGGAAACACACAGAATGTACATGTACAGAAGTTTTGGTGCAAGAACTCAAGAACTGGTGTGCTACATTTTGTAGTAGTCGTCACGGATCTTCGAGGACAGAAAAATCTTTGCTCTTATTTTTAATTTACTACATGTGACAGTTATATGGACTGTATTTATATGTACTTAGAAGACACAGATAGAGAGTGAGAGAGAGAGAGAGAGAGAGAATTTAAATCAGCAAGGATGCATTAAATTGTTTAAGAAAATACAGCAAAGGCATTTAGTTTTTTGTGTGTGTGTGTGTGTGTGTGTGTGTGTGGGTTGTGGCTGGAAGGGAATCCGCTGCATAAAACATATGCCGGAATAGTTGGCGGTTCATTCCGCTGTGGTGACCCCTGATAAAATAAGGGACTAAGTCGAAGGAAAATGAATGAATGAATGAATGTATCCAGTTTAAAATAATAACAAATTTTATGCAGCATTACTATATTACTGAATTATAAATAAACAAAAAATTCAGCCTTTTTTGAACAACAGTTTTTATTTTTTAAACATTGGTTAAAACAATTAATTAATTCTTAAAACTAAAGAGTTTAACCAAAATAAAATAATAATAATACATAAATGAACTCAAAAATAACTAAACTCAATACACTTTAGACAGAAAACAGTAACAAAAATTTAAATAAATAAATAAGCATAAGAATAAATAATATTAAATAAGCAATACCATTTGTCTATATTTAATGTCCATCAAATCAACGAAAGAGTCACTATCTACAATAGACTCACCAAAATGTCACAAAACACTTTCCAGATGGACCAAAATATATTAATATAATATATATAATCTTGTTTAAAGCAGGCAGCACGGTGGCTCAGTGGTTAGCACTGTCGCTTCACAGCAAGAAGGTCGCTGGTTCGAGTCCCGGCTGGGCCAGTTGGCATTTCTGTGTGGAGTTTGCATGTTCTCCCCGAGTTTGAGTGGGTTTTCTCCGGGTGCTCCGGTTTCCCCCACAGTCCAAAAGACATGCGCTATAGGTGAATTGGATGATCTAAATTTGCCGTAGTTTGCGTGAATGTGAGGGTGTATGGGTGTTTCCCAGTACTGGGTTGCTGCTGGAAGGGCATCCGCTGCATAAAACATATGCTGGAATAGTTGTCTGTTCATTCCACCGTGGTGACCCCTGTTAAATAAGAGACTAAGCTAAAGGAGAATGAATGAATGAATGAATGAATGAATGAATGAATGGTTTAAAGCAAAATAAGAGGGCATCCCCTTTATCCACTGATATGCACCAGGACTGTCTACTTTTTTTTCCCAAGAACATGCAGTTACATGTTTAGCTTCCAGAACACATAGAATTAACAGCAATATTTCATTTTTGGTCACTTTCAAGTTCAGCGAACAAATATGTAATATACAGTATACAAACTGGGATCAAGAGGAATTACTTTGCCAAGGACATGACTTACAATATTCAGTATTTAACTTGAGTACACTCCATATACAACGAAATAAAGTCCCCTTCTCTACTCAATTCAAGTTTAGTTGTAGATCGCTTTTTCACAATTATTATCCTTCCAAAGCAGCTTCACATCATTTTATTTCATTACAGTCAAAATTAGAAAAGTTAAGGAGTTGTGTAAAGGGTTGACAGTTAAATTAACCTGCAGTTATAGTTTTACATTTATAGCATTTATTAGGGATATTCAGGTTAAAGTGGTGTAATTTAACTGAGTTATATGCTGTCTATCAATCATCACTGAAGCAATCTGAATAAATTCAGCCTTAATACAGCCTTATTGAGTGCCAGAGAATGGTCTATACCTTTATACACAACACCAGCGCATACTGTATGTGTGAGAATGAGAGTAAACCTTAGTAAAAGTAAATGTTTGAACACATGGACAGAGAACCATTTGATTCAAAATATCTCATTAAAAATGTTAATTTTACCACATAATTTACTCATCGTTTTAGTATGGAAACGGTAATGTCAAACGCTGTTGAAATCAACCATGAGTCACATCTCTTGTGTACTTCACACGAGGAGAGCTATTTGCGTGGCTGCCTACTGTATGTAACCTGCTCCAAATCTGTCACTTGTGAGGTTATATTTTAGTTAAGGCGGCAGGTGCCTAGTTAGGCAACAAACAACAACGCAGCTCTGGAGGCTTTGCAGCAGAATGAAAACAAAAGGTTTATTCTTTACGTATCCTTTTATAGATAATGTTTTATTCTCTAAAAGACAATGAAAGACAAGTACAGAACTAAAAAGCAAATAATGGGGTTTTGTTGAATGCAAGGAACTTTTATTTTGAATGCATAATTCTAAAAACTGTAATCAATTCTTAAATCATGTTTAAATGTACCTTGTTTATGCATAACGCAAAATAACCACACAAAGATTCATTCATTTATTCATTCATTTTCCTTCAGCTTAGTCTCTATTTCAGAGGTCGGCACAGAGGAATGAACCGCCAACTATTCTGGCATTTGTTTTACATATCAGAGGCCCTTCCAGCCACAACCCAGTATTGGAAAACACCCATACACACTCATTCACACACACACTCATACACTACGGTCAATTTAGTTTATCCAATTCACCTATAGCACATGTCTTTGGACTGTGGGGGAACCGGAGCACCCAGAGGAAACCCACGGCAACACAGGGAGAACATGCAAACTCCACACAGAAATGCCACCTGGCCCAGCCGGGACTTGAACCAGTGACCTGCTTGCTGTGAGGTGGCAGTGCTAACCAAGCGCCTGCATTCAGAATCAACTATGCAATATTTGTAGCAGTGTTTTGGGTAATTCTTTAGTTCTTTAGTGCATGCATAAGGCAAAATAACCACGCATTCAAAATCTACTATGCAATATTTGTACCAGTGTTTTGGATTTCTTTAGTTCCAGGGTTTCTGCAGGTTTCACCAAGTCAGATTTAAGACTTTAAGACCATTCATTCATTCATTCATTCATTTTCTTTTCGGCTTAGTCCCTTTATTAATCCGGGGTCGCCACAGCGGGATGAACCGCCAACTTATCCAGCATATGTTTTACGCAGCGGATGCCCTTCCAGCTGCAACCCATCACTGGGAAACATTCATACACACACATACACTATGGACAATTTTAGCTTACCCAATTCACCTATACCGCATGTCTTTGGACTTGTGGGGGAAACCGGAGCACCCGGAGGAAACCCACGCGAACACGGGGAGAACATGCAAACTCCACACAGAAATGCCAACTGACCCAGCCGAGGCTCGAACCAGCGACCTTCTTGCTGTGAGGCGAACGTGCTACCCACTGCGCCACTGCGTCGCCCACTTTAAGACCATTATGAATGAAATTTCTGTTTTTACAGGGGAAAACACTACGATTTTTTGTAAAAGCCAGTGGAATTTTTTTTTTTATCTGCCCCATTAAAATTTTTAATTCATTCATTTATTAGCCCCATATTTTAAATAAAGTGTCGAAACAAGCAAACTCTAATTATATACACATATATTTTTTTATCAGCATAACTTTTCTTTAAAAAAAAGACAAGTTTTAAAAACTATAATAAACTAAATGCACAACATACATTTAGGCAGAAATACATGGAAAACTTTTAAACAAATGTTATCGTAAGGATGTAAGGAAAATAATTAAACCATATTGGTAAATAGAGTTAATCAATTTCACTTTTGTTAAACATGCTTTTTTTTTTTCTTTAAATGGATTGTTGGTTGTACCAATTGGGTAGATTTACATGGACAAAGAAAATGTAAGACCTGTTTAAATGTTTTTAAAACAAACAACACCATATTTCAGTGGATTTAAGATTTTTTTAAGGCCTAAAATTTCGTTTTTGAAATTTAAGACTTTTTAAGACACCCTGTTAGTTCGTTAGTGCATGCATGACACAAAATAACCACGCATTCAAAATCAAATATTTGTACCAGTCTTTTGGGCATTTCTTTAGTCTTCTTCAGCTAATACGAGCAATTCTTGTAGAATGCTTCCCTGGCCAGCCTCCTCATGAGACTCTAAGGTAATAAAGACGGCTCTGAAATGCCAGATTATCACAGAACTTTTGTAATTATGGAGGAAATCAAACTTCCACTTGCTCTCAGTGGACTCTGCTTGAAGAAGAAAAAAAAGTGTGCAAAGTAATATAAGGGTGCATTTGGGAAGAAATATAGGTTGAGGCCTCTTATAATGTCCCAGCATTCCTTCATCTAAAAGGAGACCAATGTGTGTAGCGTTGTGCAATAATTCCCAAATGGCCCTTGGTTTAAATTTCACCACCTAATGCATTTAAAAAAAACAGAGGAAAAGCCACAATTTTACCATTATTACACTGGGAGAGCAGAGCGAACAAAAGTAGAAATTTTTTTTTAAATCAAAATGTGCTGCTGTATGCATTTTTAACAAGCATGCAATGTCACATCGAGGTTTTTATTATGCCAAATTGTGTTTTTCCTGCATTGCTTGCAGTGTAGACACAATGCAGCTTTGTATGCATTAGTGAAACTGATCCAAGGACAGTAAATAATTGCACATTCCAGTGCTTTATGCGATTCCACTTCAATCACCGACACTGAACAGGCATGAGATTTGTCACTGAAATTCACTCGCTGCACCTGAAAACACGCCACAAATAACAGAAGTGGCGTCAGTAGAGGAAACAGATGGGTTTCAGTACAACTCTTTAAAAGCTTTCATCTCGGCTTTATCCTTTACACCTCCACACAGCCATAGTATAGATCGTCCTTGACGACAGCATAAATCAAGCGTCGCGCTGCAAGCTTGGGTTATGTGCCAGCAAATGCATAAACTTAATTAACTTGTACCTTACAAGGTGTGCCTGCTCACAGAACTGTAATGAAAACTTAATGCAAGACCAGAATTAGCCAGATGAACAAGTCAAACAGATTATGAGCTGCAATAAAGAGACTACGGGTGGAGAAATGAGGAAGGTGGAAGTGTCGAGGGGCTATAGTAAGACCGCCAGAGGTTATTCATCGGGCCATTGAGTCCAACAATGGACCTTTACATCCAGCTATGTAAGATTGTAAGCAATTAGGGCAGAGTAAAGCCACGAGAGATTTCACTAGAGTTATGAGTAGTTAACTCCATGAGATATTTTCTTTTCGTCTCCCTGATGCTGTTCCAAACCTGTATAACTTTCTAATGTGAAACATAAAAAAGAAGCTGACGTGCAATTAAAATTAAATCACTTGTTGTCTAACAAATAAAAGGTTCTGATTTTAATAATGTATTAAATATCATTTATTTCATGGTCTGTTGAAATTCTTGATTCGGGTTGGCTGGAAACTGTGCAATAACATGGTTTAATGCGCAAGGAGTTCCCGTCAGTCTTCACTGTTAATAAAACCCACACAAACACGAGGAGAACATGCAAACTCCACACATAAATGCCAACTGGCCCAGCCGGAACTCAAACCAGCGGCCTTCTTGCTATGAAGCGACAGTGCAAAACACTGAGCCACCGTGCCACCTTTAATGTTAACTTTAATGTTATTAAAGAATGCAAAAGCACCATAAAGAAGATCAAAACAAACAGGAATGTGTATTAATAAAGCAGATGGAGCCAATTTTCATTTTATGCTGACATTAATTCCCTTTAATGGTGGTCAAAAATTCTTGTAATGCACGACTTGGTCTGCTTTTATTGCAGTTCTGAAGACCTTCATTACAGTGGCTTATTAAATGAAAAATTCAATGTTCAATAAATTATTATACATATTAGCAATTTCTTTGCTAAGTAGCAGAGTATTAAGCAAACCAGCATTATAATACAGACTTTAACTGATGTAGGTGTGTGACTTTTACATCACCTTAAAATATGGGTCTTTCCAGTTCCACTACAAAGCCAGAAATCAGTTTCCATAAAATTGCAATCATCCAAACACAATCACATTCCTATAGATACAACAACAAAAAAGAAAAAGATTATTCTTCCCGAGCTTCAGACCAAGTCAATTACAGCTTCGCTCATTTCTATCGCTTCAATTTGCTCTGTGAAAATCATGGCTGTCGCAGGAAAACATTTCATTACAGTAATGATGGCACGATTCATCAAGCCCTCGACATGATCCATCAGCGTATCATAAAAAAGCTGCAGATTTTCCATTGCGGAACATCCATTAGCTCGTGGCTAACTGCTATGATAAAATATGCCCAGAAAATAAAAATGAAAGAAAGGACAAATAACAGAAGGAGACAAAGGGAGAGCTGGGCAATTTGCTCAAGGTCACAGGATCCTCTTAGGAACCAATACAAAAGACAAGGCGGGACGGAGTCAGCTGCTTCTTGCTGAGCTGACACTTTCGATTATGTCTTTCTTCAAGAACGGAGGCTCTTTGGCTTGACAGTTTCACAGTTATTCATAGCATCGATTGTGTGTTACATTTATCTCTGCTCTTTGTAAGCCGGGTCATTAATTGAAGACATTATCTGCAGCATTGTGTCGCAAAATAAGCCGTTTGTCCTCTGTAATCTTGGTTTGTCCTTTCGGGGTGACTTCCGCTGCATTTGACACACACCATTGGCCAGCGGTTGGATCATGAGCTGTGGAAATTAGCCTTATATGCTCAATAGCCCTCGATGGGAATGGTAAAGTACTTCCAGGTCATTTAGGAGTTCAAATGAATGTCTGGCACAATCAATTCGCAATGTTAATGCTACCCTAAAAATGACAAACTGAAGAGTCCTGTAAGGGTTCATATGGCTTGTTATATCCTAGAGGGACAAATTAGAACAATTTTATGGAAAATGTAGAAAAACACACTGCAAAAAAATGCATTTCTTGCTTAGAGTTTTTGTCTTGTTTTCTTGTTTAGAGTTTTTGTCTTGTTTCTAGTCCAAATCTCAGTTTGTCGACAATTAAAAAAATATTCTCGTTTTCAAAAATAATGTCACATTTAAGTATTTTTTTTCAACCCAGGTTCATTATGGATACGTACCCAGATTTACATTTCTGGGGACAGTGTAATGTGTAACTGGAGGTACGTCTGTTCGCAGTTTTTGTTATTGCAAAACCAAAAGAGGTCGCTGTGTATGCTTTTTGATGATCTCAAATTTCTCTCAAGCGTCCTCTTCTCGCATAAATCCACCAGAGGGCGCAATATACACTTCAGCCAACCAGGCACGCTTGCTGTCGACTGACTGACTCAGACTGACCCATCTCCATCTCTAAACCCAACCGATAGCTTTTTCAAAAACAATCTAGAAAAAGAAAAACAGTCGCGGGTGCGTGATTTCACCACATTTTCAGCCTGTTGTTTATTTATTTTTTTGCTTTTGTTTTACCTGGTTTCTGGAACCGTTCTTCGCCGGACTCAAAGCCTGTCGTCACGGTCAACTCAGCTCCGCATCCGAAGTTCATCTGCGAGCTAATGGGCACACTGGTAACACCGGAAAAGCAGTCCATACAGAGGTAAGCGTTCATCTGGTAGCACTAAAAGGAATAGAAGCCATCAACGGCGTCATACCACCCCTTAGCGTTCATTTTAAAGACGAAATGCAGCCATATGTACCTCTGGCTACAAAATTCGTGCTCTCCAGAAACGAAGACAGGGGTATCCACAACGAGCCTGTGTTGAATTTTTTTCTGTAAAACAAGCTAAATAGGGGGTATAAGCTAAATAATAGAGTTTTCGCTTTGAAATAAGATTATTTTGCTTACCCCATTGGCAGATTATTTGGCTTGCGTTATGGAAAAACTCACTTATTATTTCTGAAAACAAGATCTTCTTGAATTTTTTTATTTATTTATTTTTTTTGTTGAGATTTTGGACTAGAAACAAGACAAAAACTCCAAGTAAGAAATGCATTTTTTGGTCAACAGCAACATTATGGTCAGATGGTCTATGCAAGAGATAATGTACAAAAATCTGGTTATTATCTCAGATTATTATATGGCTTTCTGGAATACTTGATTCTGATTGGTCAGTCTGACATTCCAAGGTATGTTATTCCCAGATAACAACCGCTGAAACTAACACAGACCCACCTGTGTACTTATGGATGTGAATGTATACACTGATGGTCAAGATGACTATATTTATTTGTTTGTCTGTCATGCTTCTGTTTTGACTGTTTGGCACAATTTTGTGATTTAATAATACATCATTTCTGTCAGCTTTGCTTTTAACGAAAGAATTATTAAACAATTACAGATTAGAACAACGTGTCTAATTTTTACATTTGTGGCAAGTAGCCATGTAATAAATCGGGATAAAGTACACTCAGGTGGTTGTTTTCTGCAGAATAAAGCATTTTAGGCTTATACAACAGATGCTGATAAGTCTTTCAGGCTTTATTCTGCGATAACAACTGCCTGGATGTACTTTACCCCTTACATAAAACCCATATTTTGCAATAACAACCGGCTGGATGTACATTACAGGGCTACTTCCTACATTAATCAATAGGTTACTTCCAATTGTTTACTTGAGTCTAAGTACTTTCTTGGCTCAATGAAAGGGAAGCTTTGCAAATACAGTAGCAAGTTCAAAGTAGACAGAAATTAAAGGAAGGCAATGTAGTCATAGCACTTTATAAATAATAATTATGAGTAATCATTTGATTAGTGGGTAAGATCATTTGTTTATAAGATTACAAAAAGTTTATATTATAAGTTTATAATAAAAAACATTTTGCTTGTGAACCACTTCTATTTCACAAATAACATAACTAAAAAATGAATTCAAGGAATAAATTAATAACTAAGTTATTAATTAACAAAAAAGTACACTTTAGTAACAAAAAAAAAAACGATTAATTAAATTAAAGCTGCTTAGAACAATTAAAAAGGTGTCAATGTCTTAAAATATGTTGGCAATATTTTGATAATAATATTTGACAAATACATGTACAGCAATATTTACAGGGTTTATATCTCACACAACAGTGGCATAATCTGGATGCCATCTTTAACAGAATTCATACATGACAGCCAAGAAATTCATGTGGTTCATATCAATTGCATCATTCTAGATTTGATCTGCTCCGCTGGAATTGTCTTTGCTGAAAGCAAGCAACATATTATATTGAAACATGTCTCTTATGTCCCTTTTTTATTGTTATCTGTTTTGAGACCAGATGGTACCTGTAATCCCCATGCTTTCTCTTTTCAGAGTTATGAGAAACCTTCATCACTTTCGCTCCGAGACAAACATTTGCACACTGAGATGACAGAGCAATAAAGTCGCAAATGAAATAATCACAATGTGTTCCAATTAACGCTATTACTTTATTTCTCATTATGGCAAATGTGGAAGCGATGAGATAAATTACTTGAAAAGTGTCACCTGCCCACACAAACTGTTATTTTCCTGAACTGAATCAGTAATATTTGGGCGGAAGGTCAGGTCAGAGCCCACAGATTGAAGACTTACAGTGGGTAGAGGGTGATAGATTGGCACAGAGCAGCGGTGTGAGTCAGTACCGCACATGTCAGGGTGGGGAAATGGTAAAGCAAACAAACCTTCATACAGAAAAGCAACTAAGGGTCAGATTTGCTAACAGCTTGCATCGGTTGCAGTTTTATAAAGTTGTTTACTTCAGAATGTACGGAAAACATTTGAAAGTAGCATTGCCAGAATGTTTTCAAACAATCTAAAGTGGAATGTTGTAGTTTATTAATTGCAGTTGTTTTTAATTGTGACTACTAGTTTCATAACGTTCAGAGGAAATTTCAAGGTAACACTCCAGTAATAGATCCACAATTCTAAAATGGAATGTTCCCTTAATATCTGCAAAGCATTTTGTTAAATTAGATCTTTGGGCATTTAGAGAACATTCAAAAAATAATGTTTTAAGAAAGGACTTTGAGTAAGATTTTTTTTAAATAAGTTTGAAGGAAATATAACATTTTCGATTCCATTTAATATTTACATCTATCAAGATCACACATTAATATTAATGAGCTGTATTAGCAATAATAAGTTATATAGTAAGCATAGTAAGTTAGAACATAAAAATAATGATAATTGGTGCACATTTGTAACTCATTTTACACAATAAATAGCTTTGAGTAGGTTTGAGTAACTATTTCCAGACACTACAATATGGAACTTATTCTTAAAAACTTTCTCTATCATCATACTGTAAAAACAAAAAGAAAAAAAAAAGTGATTTTGCTTGTTTTCAAGTGTGAAAAACCAAGATCACAAACTCAAAAAATGACTTTTGCTGCTTGTTCAAAGTACTGATTTAAAATAAGTTGAAGCAACACATATCTTACGCTTTTTTTTTGGACAACTTTATTGTTTAATCCACATAAATTAGTTAACTTAATTGATTTGTGTTGGGACAACGTGAAGGAATAGTGTAGAACCCGGCATTTTTTACAGTGCATGAGATAAGAATCGTGTTTTCTGCAAAAATAAACAAACTGAAGTTATTATAGGATTATAACTATTTGAAAAAGTTTTTGTATACAATTTTTTGTTCTTGCTTTAATTATAAGCTCACTTACTGTTTTCTGGAAAATAGAATGCAATTATGTAATTTCCTACTTTCCAAATGTTTCATGTCAAATAAACATTTTAGTTTGAGAAGGTTTGGATATTTGTATTGAAAAAACAGTGGGGGGGTTTTCGCAGTGTATACAACATTTAATCCCATGATATTCTGTTCTGATTTAAGACCTTCACTGTTAACAATTTTCTATATAATCCATAGTAACTTTCTGGCAGCAGTTCGCCAGTAACTTACTGTAAATCAGTTACAGCAAAAATACTGTATTTACATTTACAGCACCATGTATCTTGCTGTATAAGTATTTACATTATTATCTTACATTATTATTATATCTTTACTGTAAAATATACAGAAATTTTCACAACAACTTTAAAATGCAGTAACATACTGCATAACTGTCCTACAGTAAAATACAGTTCATGTTAAAGTTAAATACTGTGTAATTTACAAAAATCCTTAACAGTGTCCGCAGAGCAGAGTTGACCGCGACGACGGGGTTCGAGTCTGGCAAAGAACAGTTCCAGAAAGCGGGTAAGACAAAAACAAAAGCCAAAAACTAAAATAAAGTAAATAACAGGGTGAGAATGTGGCAAAATCTGAAAACTTGGTAAAAATCACACATTCTTTTTCTGGATTGCTTTTTAAAACTGTCGGTTGGGTTTAGGGAAGTAGGTGGGCGAGTCAATCGGAGCTTTTGAAAACACTATCGGTTGGGTTTAGGGAAGGAGGAGAGTGGGTCAGTCAGTCAGTCGAAAGCAGCCTCTGGTGGATTTATGCGAGAACAGCAGGTGTGAATGGCACTCACGAGAGACGTTTGAGATCTCAAAAAACATACACAGCGGCCTCTGGCGGATTCGTGAAAACAAAAACTGCAAACAAACATAGCTCCTGGGCACATTTGGCGCTCTCCAGAAATTTATATAGGGGTACGTAATCAGAATGAGCCTGGGTTGAAATATGTTCTCTTTTTCTGAATCTGTATGGTAGCAAAATATTTTTTTTCGTTTTTTTGTCACAAATAAATGTTTTTTTTGCAAGTGCTTTAAAAATAATGCACTGTGCTAAACTAACAAACCAAACGACAGTCCTTTTTTTTAGAAAATCTCAAGGTAATGTCCTCAATGAGCTTTTTTCACATTCTCTCTGCTCTCATCCAAATGAATGTAGCCCACATTTGGTATTTAAAAAAAAAAAAAAAAAAAAAAAAAAAACCTAATTTGCTTAGGCAAGTGGGAGATGGCCTTCAGATTGGAAAGCAACAGCAACAAAGAAGCGTTCTGCATGTTAGATCAATGGCACTGGGCATCTTTAAATGCTTTCCAGTGGAGTAATTGGTGTATGATTGCATGCGTTGGGCCATGCTCGTATCCACACTGACAGGTGCCTATTGGAGATGAAAAGAAATGAGGGATGAAGGAGGGGTAAACCGAAGGGGTAAAGGACCAACGAGAGGCATCTCATTAACCACTGATAGCAGTCGATGAGTGTGAAATTGCGTTTTGCGAGGTGTCGGGGTGTGTTATCACACTGATCTAATAACGAGTCGGTGGAGACTGGCGCACTAAAACAACTCTGGCACATGGTAACGACCCGAGTGTGACTCTGAGAGAAAGGACACAAACGGAGATGATGTATGTTAGCAGACTTTGACAGCGCGACAACAGAAATAAATGACTAGAAGTGTGGCAGGAGCAGTTGTGACAAGGAATAATGCATCTGCCTATTATAGTCTTTGTCAGTGCGTAAAAACAAACAAACAAATAAACAAACTAACCAACTGCAATTTAAAAAGCATGCAAAAAAACAAGGGATGAAAAAAAATAATTAATTAATTAATTAATTAATATATTAATTAATTAATTAAACAAATAAAAAAAATAATAAAAAAATAAAATAACGGTGGCGACCCCTTGATAAATAAAGGACTAAGCCAAAGGATAGTGAGTGAAAATAAAATGAAATTAAATTAAATTAAATTAAATTAAATTAAATGACGGTTTATTTAACGGCGGTAACCCCTGATAAATCAGGGACTAAGCCGAAGGATTCATTGATTCATTCTTTCATTTTCTTTTCGGCTTAGTCCCTTTAATCAGGGGTCGCACAGCGGAATGAACAGCCAACTTATCCAGCATATGTTTTACGCAGCGGATTCCCAGTAATGGGTTGCAGCTGAAAGGGCAACACCCATACACTCTTATTCACACACATACACGCATAAAGACATATGAATGTAATTTTATTAATCAAAATATTTTCCATTTTCATTTAAAAGTTTTGGTAGTTTTGCATTTTTTTCCATTGTTATACATTTTATCTGTATAGTTTTATTTGTTTATGTATTTTATTACAAGTTGTAATTTTATGGGTTTAGTGAACTACATTAACCTTAAGTACTTTTAACTGTCAAAAAAGATACATACACATATACAGTACATGCAAAACTGTTGTAGTGGAGGAAGATGATTTAGTATGTAACAGCCATGAGATAAGTGTTTGTGCTGTAAAAAGAAATAAACCCTCAAATTTCAACTACGACCAAAAGCAAAGCATCTCTGTTAAAATCAAATGAGAAACTCCTCAGTCCAAACTCCTTAACAGAAGACCAGGAAACATTAAATTACCCACAACTCAATATGAAGAGAGCAATAAATCAGGTAGCACAAATTATTCCACCAAAAACAATTCCATTCCAATGACTCAATCTAATACCTTTTTAAATACACTCCAGAATGAACGGGCCTCTTGAGTATTGAATTTGCTGAAGCAGACGTCTAACCTACACGTTCCCATGTGTCTAACTGGCTGAACAGCCATTCTGATGCTCATTACTGAAGAAAAAAAAAAAGACAGCATAAAATCAAGCTTTAGCAGTAACACTAGCACATACAACTAAACTATTTAATCCAATTACAAAACAAAAGACAGATGGCAACTTAAGCATTATATATTGTATAATTTATAATGTCCATGTTGCACTGTAAGATACTGAACTTAAAATAGACAGACAGACAGACAGACCGAGAGACAGTAAATCCTGAAAAACTGAACATTTTGAGCTATGTATAGCTATGACTTTGGGTAAAACATATTTGTTGTTTTATTCTGTGAACTACTGATGATATTTTCAAATGCAAAAAAAAAAAAAAAAAAAATATATATATATGAATTATATATATATATATATATATATATATATATATACACACACACACACACACACACACACACAGTCATGTGAAAAAATTAGGACACCCCATGAAAGCCTGGGTATTTTGTAAGGTTTTTTTAATATATGGTTGTTTAATCTCAATTTTAACAATGCAGAAAGATTAAGGTAACATAACTAAACAATTAAAACAAAAAAAAAACTTTTCAAGATCTTCTGTAAATGTAATTTTACAAAAATGCATATTCTAACTGAGGAAAAAGTTAGGACACCCTACCCCTTAATAACTAGTGTTACCCCCTTTGGCTGTAATAACTACATTGAGACGTTTCTTGTAGCCATCTACCAGTCTCTGACATCGGTCTGAGGAAAGTGTAGCCCACTCTTCGATGCAGAATTCTTTTAGCTGTGAGATGTTTGAAGGGTTTCTTGAATGTACAGGTCGTTTCAAGTCACCCCACACTATCTCAATGGGATTAAGATCTGGGCTTTGACTTGGCCATTCCAGGACTTTCCATTTCTTAGTTTTCAGCCAGTCCTTGGTTGATTTACTGGTATGTTTTGGGTCATTGTCGTGTTGCATGGTCCAGTTTCGTTTTAGCTTTAATTTTCAGACAGATGGTCTCACATGTTCCTCAAGCACCCTCTGATACACCATAGAATTCATGGTGGATTCTATGATGGTGAGCTGACCAGGTCCTGCTGCAGCAAAGCAACCCCAAACCATGACACTTCCACCTCCGTGCTTCACATTTGGTATAAGGTTCTTTTCCTGGAATGCTGTCTTTGGTTTACACCAAACATGACGTCTGTTCTCGTGTCCAAATAATTCAATTTTGGACTCATCTGTCCAAAGAGCATTATTCCAGAAGTCCTGGTCTTTGTCAATATTCTCTTTGGCAAACTTCAGTCTGGCCTTGATGTTTTTCTTAAAAAGCAAAGGTTTCCTCCTTGCACACCTTCCATGCAAGTTAAACTTGTGCAGTCTCTTTCTGATTGTAGAGGCATGCACTTTCACATCAACAGTAGCCAGAGCCTGCTGTAGGTCCCGTGAAGACATTTTAGGGTTTTTGGAGACCTCTTTTAGCATCTTGCGGTCTTCTCTCGGGGTAAACTTGCTGGGACGACCAGACCTGGGCATGTTGGCAGTTGTTCTGAAAGCCCTCCACTTGTAGATTATTTTACGGACAGTGGAATGGCTCATTTCAAAATCTTTTGAGATCTTTTTAAATCCTTTACCAGACTCGTAGGCTGCCACAATTTTTTTTCTGAAGGCCTCAGACAGCTCTTTTTCTCTCACCATGGTGCTCACTCTCACTTCAACAGTCAGGAGCACACAAAATTAAATTTCAGAGGTTTAGAAAGGGCAAGTCTCACTCAAAATGCTGAGTAATGATTTTTACTAATAACGTGCACCTGTTGTGGTACACCTGTCTGTGATTTGAGCCATTTTAAGTGTGAATAAATGTGAGGTGTCCTAACTTTTTCCTCAGTTAGAATATGCATTTTTGTAGAATTAAATCTTAAATTTAAATAAAAGATATTTTTTTTCAGTTTTAATTGTTTCGTTGTATTACTTTAATCTTTCAGTATTGTTAGAATTCAGATTAAATAACCATATATTAAAAAAACCTTACAAAATACCCAGGCTTTCATAGGGTGTCCTAATTTTTTCACATGACTGT
>CAIGQV010019356.1:7071134-7087970 GCA_903798115.1 Danio jaintianensis
TACCGCATGTCTTTGGACTTGTGGGGGAAACCGGAGCACCCGGAGGAAACCCACACGAACACGGGGAGAACATGCAAACTCCACACAGAAATGCCAACTGACCCAGCCGAGGCTCGAACCAGCAACCTTCTTGCTGTGAGGCGAACGTGCTACCCACTGCGCCACCGCGTCGCCGGTAGTAGTTGTCTTGCTCTTTATTTGTTTGTTTGTTTTTTGATTATTTGTTTTTGTTCAGTGGTTGTTTATTCAGAATTGATGGCGTATTCATCTGTTTCACGCTATTTTTGTTTAGTATTTTTGTTCTGTTGTTTTGTAGGGGTGTCAAAATTAATTGTCTCTTTGATGCACCGCTATGCAGAAGTGAACAATTCTGTATCGGTTCAGTAATAATCATAACTGGTTATTATGTACTGACGTCATTTATGACATATTCGTTATATGGTTGTAGCTTACTACAAGACCTCGAGTAATTAAAACGCTCCAACTACTTAAAAAGCAGATAACTGTGCAAAATTCACTGCTTGTGAGTTTGCTGGACAATCTTTCACTGACAGGGAAGTACATCAGAACACAGCCATGGAGAAAATGAAAGCTGTAAACTCTCGATCTCTCACTCTCTGTGGCCCCTTTGACCTGCTGGCGTGTTCGTGAGGTAATGTTTTATCTCCTCCCTCGGCTGTTACAACAATAATGTTACTTGTGGATCCAGACAGGAGCGTGTCTGCAGAGTGAGTTTTCTCCACCACGTTGCCGTCTATAATGGATCAGCTGATCACCGCGGCCGTTTAACATCAGTGTCCGTGTCACTGTTTGCTGACCGTTATAGCCAATCGCAGCCTTTTCTGTTGAGCGTGTGACCAATCATAGACGTTTAAGAACTCCCTCAAAAAGCAAGCGGGATAATATTTACATTTGTTTATTTGCTATAAATGCTCATGTTGTTCTGTGCATGTACTTGAGTTTTGTTTGATACATTCAAAAAGAGTGTTTTCTTTGAGCAGGTAAAATTAAAGGTACAGTTCATATATCTGACTGCCTGTATTAAAGGCCAAAATTGTATTACAAATAATACATAAATATAAATATATTTAGAAACTACGCTGTGGCGCAGTGGGTAGCGCTGTCACCTCACAGCAAGAAGGTCGCTGGTTCGAGCCTCGACTGGGTCAGTTGGCATTTCTGTGTGGAGTTTGCATGTTCTCCCAGTGTTCGCGTGGGTTTCCTCCGGGTGCTCCGGTTTCCCCCACAAGTCCAAAGACATGCGTTATAGGTGAATTGGGTAAGCTAAATTGTCCGTAGTGTATGTATGTGTGTGAATGAGTGTGTATGGGTGTTTTCCAGTGATGGGTGGCGGCTGGAAGGGCATCCGCTGCGTAAAACATATGCTGGATAAGTTGGCAGTTCATTCCGCTGTGGCGACCCCAGATTAATAAAGGGACTAAGCCGAAAAGAAAATGAATGAATGAATGAATGAATGAATATTTAGAAATTATACATTTTAATACAAGAATTATTGTGTTGCTAAGTAAAATATCAAATTGTGTATAGAAAGCATGGTCAATGCACCGTGATGCACCAAGATATCGAATCGAACTGAATCGATGGCATGATAATCGTAACCAAACCGAACCGTGAGACCAGTGTAGGTTCACATCCCTATTGTTTAGTAGTTGTTAATTTGTTCAGTAGTTATATTTGTTCAATAGCTGTTCTTTTATTTAGTTGTATTGATGAGAAACAACTTCACAATGCATCAAAACTATGCAGGATCTTTGAAAGACGCACATTAAAGAGGAAGATCTGAGTTTCTTTTCAGAGTCAGAAACAAAGCTGCATATTTATTCTCTGTCAGCTTTGAATTAGAATTTTCTATTCTACAAATTTTTTTCCTTCTTCTGTGCTCATTTGCTCATTTTCTGACTCTGTTTTTTTGTTCTGATTAGCTTTGTTCTCCCCGTCAGTAACTGTTTTTAGGTCATAGTGTCATTAGGCAGAAATCACAACTTCCTCGCCTCAGTGTTGTGACAGGATGAGCTTTCACATTCCCATGAAGAAATACGAGTAATGGCTTTCCACACCGCTTTCAAGAATAACAGCACGCTCTGTTCATGTGGCTGTCGCAGCGATTGTCACGATGGCTCAAATCTGTCGACAGTGAGAGGCTTTATCTGGGCTCTTCGGGGGACACTGTCTCGGAGAGGTCGGCAGAGCGATCAGAAAACAGTGATTCAGCTGTCTTGCCGCTGTCTTCAACCTCTTGTTTTCAATCCGTTCTGCAGACAGATGCTTTTCATTCCCGCTATGATTGTGAATCACAGTTTCAGCTTCAGAAGTGCCGTCACCTTCCATCGCTTCAGGGGACGTTTGCAGGAATATCTTAGAGCTCAAATATAGGGATGCGCCGATCTTGATTTTTCATGGCTGATTCCAACTGCAAAATTTCTTTTTCTTTTTTTACAAGTTTTTTAAATAAAGGTCGATGAGCAATTTTCCATGCAAATGTCAACCTTTCTATAAAAAAATTTAAGTTGCACTAAAATAGCAAAACCCTTTCTAGGTTTTTTGAAAGATAGGTGTGTTATTCTTGATAAATGCATTATTCTAAGTCCAAGATTTTTATAGACATATTCACTGATTAAATTAAAATATATATCCCCAGACTTTCAGACATGTAAATCAGGTAAATAAGCTATATTAAAAAAATTTATTTAATGCAAAATTTAATTCCATGCAAATGTCAACCTTCCCATAAAAAAAAAAGTTTTCACTAAAGATAGCGAAACCCTTTCTAGGTTTTTTGTGTTGACTTGTATTTTACAGTACTATAAAAACACTCAAAATCTCTGTCAATGTTTTCAAACAATTATATTTGATTCACCAAAGTTAAGCAAGTGCCAATTTCACGTCACATCCATAACAAAGCTTTTTTTTTTTCTTTTTTTTTTAAATCAACACAACAGTTCAACTTAAGTAACAATAGCTTTCTCTCAACTTGTCAACTTGTCGCTTTTAAGGCAGCGGTTTACTTTTTAAAGTAAACAATCACCTTTTTACAGTGTGTAATTCCTGTACAGGAAACAGCTGAATTAAAATAACAGCAATAAAAATGGTCAATGGCATATTTGGAGCAAAAAAACAGGCATTTCTGACTTCCGGCTGGTAGATCAGTGCGTATCTGCTTAAAAGAGCTCATTTGAGTCCTACACTTGTCAGTGACATCTAATATCTACATGTGTAGCAGGCCTCTTGAGCAGTGCTGTTGAGAATCAATGGGGAATCTGAGCACAGCTGAGAAAACGAGCCCTTATTTGAGCTGTCGGTGGCAAACGAGCCAAATCAGGTGAAAGAGCCATCTGCTCCTCAACTCTACACTATATATATATATATACAAGCTTAACCAGTCACATCAATGCATCGTCTGAGGAGGCAAGAAGGATGTAAGATGGGCTTTGTAAAAATGTACCATGGTAACCAAAGTCTGTCACATTTATAGCAAGCATTAAAGCGTTAATATAGAATCTTTTTGAAGGGACTGTTAAAGCAACCAGTAGTTTTATTATTTTATTTTATTTTATTTTTATAGTTTAAACTGGAATCAACACAATGATTTATTTTATTTTTATAGTTTATACTAGAATTAACAAAATGACTTAATTGAATTTCATTTTATTTTATAGAATTTTATTTTATAGAATTTTATTTTTTATTTTATTTTATATGATTTGATTTAATTTAATTTAATTTTTATAGTTTAAACTGGGGGCGTCACGGTGGCACAGTGGGTAGCACGATCAATGCGATCACAGCAAGAAGGTCACTGGTTCGAGCCTCGGCTGGGTCAGTTGGCATTTCTGTGTGGAGTTTGCATGTTCTCCCCATGTTCGCGTGGGTTTCCTCCGGGTGCTCCGGTTTCCCCCACAAGTCAAAAGACATGCACTACAGGTGAATTGGGTAAGCTAAATTGTCCGTAGTGTATGAGTGTGTATGGATGTTTCCCAGTGATGGGTTGCAGCTGGAAGGGCATCCGCTGCGTAAAACATATGCTGGATAAGTTGGTGGTTCATTCCGCTGTGGTGACCCCAGATAAATAAAGGGACTAAGCTGAAAAGAGAATGAATAAATGAAGTTTAAACTGGAATCGACACAATGATTTTATTTTATTTTATTTTATTTTATTATTTAATTTAATTTAATTTAATTTTTATTTATTTATATATATATTTTTTTTATTTTTTTTTTATTAGTTTAAACTAGAATCAACACAATGATTTATTTTTTCTTCTTTTCTTTTCTTTTCTTTTCTTTTCTTTTGTTGTTGCTTTACTGTATGTTTATACGAGTCAGACATTTTGAAGTTGAACGCAATTAAATGAATGCAAGTTCTTCTAGTAGGAATACACAATACAGTGAATACATATAGGTCATAAATCTGTGTGTTTTTTTTTAGCATCATTCAAATGTTATTGATGTTTTTATTGATAGTTTGAGCTAGTAGTCATTTTTGTATTTTCTGTTTTAAATTTAGTTCATTCTTTAGCTATTTTCTGGTTTTTTTGGTTGTTTTTTTGTAAAACATGTCTCTATTTTATCATAAATTTTAATTTTTGTTGAATTAAATTAGGAAATAAAATTGTGAAATATTTTTGCCAACTAGATGAAATTAAATGAGTTCAAGTATTAAAAATAAAATAAATTAATGTTTTATTTCAAGTTACAATAAAAAAAAAAATCATCAGTCAATATTGGATACATCAGAACACTGTAACATTATATATTAGAATATGCCAAAAATAATGCTTGAAGAAAATAATATTAATTCAGTTTACACAATCATTTAATTAAAACTAACCACCAAAAACAGATTTATTTACAGCACTTTTTTCTGTTAATAACTCTAATAATATTAAATCATTACTAATATGAAATGCAAATCAAATTTCAAGGGTGATCCTCAGCTGTGAGAAATGGAGATCTCAAAGTACACCAACAAATACAAATAAATAACGTCCTGCAGTTGCTATTCCTTGTGTTGTTGTTTTTTTATACACATATCTTTTGCCATGGTTTGCGAGCTCTGTGACAGCAGGGATTATGAAGCTGCTTTGCCATGTCTGACACGTACAAAAGCAAACAGAGAAGGACAGAGTGAGATAAGTAAAAGGAGAAAACGAAAGCAAAAAAAAATGTCAGCGTTAAAAAGGTTATGAGGAGAAAGAGCGATGAGGGACGACCAACGATATTGACGGCTGAGAATGGGAAATAAAGAGAGCGACGTAGTGATAATGTTCTCTAAAACCACTGGCCTTCCCCTAACAAACTCTCAGGCTTCCCTCGACAGGATTATTAGATTATTACCTCCTTTTATTGGCAGAAGAAGGTGTGCGAAGCAAAGGGAGAGAGAAACACAGAGCGTTAGAGAGTCTTATATCTTCAGACGACTCTCAAAACTCAAGAAACCCAGAAAATAAAGCTGAAAATGATGAATAGAGTCGAGAGAGAGAGAGAGACTATACTGATTACTGTAGAGACAGGAAAATGTGTCTACTTGAAGTGCTTTTTGACTTGATACTACAGTATGCCACAGCAGTAGTAACAAATAGTAGTAAAAATTACACTGTCTACAAAGTAATAAACTTTTTTGTTTTGCATAATTTTCAGTCATGCAAGAATTTTGTGATGTAAACTGAATGCACAAAAATATAATTAAACAGATTTAAGTATCACAAAAAATCTAGTTTTGTTGTGAAAAAAGTAGTGCTGGGCAAAGATTAATCGTGATTAATCGCATCCAAAATAAAAGTTTGTTATGACATAATACACTCAAACAATTATTTTTGCTGCTTTTTCAAACTACTTATTAAAAAATGACCTGAATCAACACAATTCTTGAGGGTTTTTTTTTGGTACAACCTAATTACTTTGCTCAATCTACTTAAATTTGTAAAAACAGTTAACAGTGAACTTTGTTGATTTGAGTTGGGACAACATGGAGTTGTGGTACCCAGCATTTTTTACAGTGTATATGTGTGTTTATATATTTATTATGTATATCTGTGATACACACACATACATAAAGACAAAACTATACAAAACAAATTTGTTACATAGATATTTAAATGTGTATATATAATTTGTATAAATATATGTAGTATCTAAATATAAAAAAACTTTTTCTCAAACATATGCATTAATACATGTGTATTTATATGTACATAACATACATATAGTAGGAAACACACGTTAAATCAAACTTTTATTTTGGATGTGATTAATCACAATTAATCTTCCTTAAATAAGGAAAAAAATAAAAAAAATAAAAAAAATGAATATTTGGAAATGAATATTTTTATCCATTTCTCAGTGAATATAGTCCATATTTATTGATTCATTTATTCTAAAGAGTTTTATTAGACAGTTATACCCATTTATATAAGAGTTTGGTCATCTAACATATTTGGGAATATAAAAACAATACGTTTAAGTTATTGCAAAAAAATAAAAAAATAAAAATAATAATAATAATAATAATAATAATAATATATATATATATATATATATATATATATATTTTTTTTTTAAATGTTTCTTCCTGATTCTTCCTGTTTATTACAGTTTTATTTAATATTTTCCCCCAACATATTAATTTGGGTGTATTCTGTTTTGTGATCTTAATTTTATTATTATTTTTATTTTTTTATTTTTTTTATTTTTTATTTATTTTGTATATTTTTTTGTACATTTTAAGTGTATTGTTATTTATTTATATTTGTCTTTTTATTTAATTATTAATTTATACATTTCTAATTCTGTCAGAGAAGGAATTCCATAGGATTCTATTGTGATCAAATAGCTTCCATAGGAGCTATTTGAATAAATACATATAGAAAATGTCTTCTTTTTTTTTTTTTGTCATAGAGGTGTAAACAGTTGTAATAAACTATGCTAATCTAATAAATGCATATTATTTATGCGTGACAAATGCAGTACAGAATTTTAAAGTGGTGGTCTACAGTGTATTTTTAAGGCTTGGTTGTGTTTATAAGATGCAAAGCAACGTGTGCTCATGCTTCATTTGTAGAAAATCACGTTATTTTTTCATATCTTACTTTAATTATATACTGCTACTCAGCTAACATGAAAACGACTGTCATATTTCCTAGTTCCTCCGAAAGGCCCACCCTCAAGAGGCTCTGATTGGTCAGCTAACATAATGGGCTGTGATTCGTGGATCGGCTCCACGTCACGCCCCTACAAGCACGCGCTTTTATGCTGTGTAAACAGTAGCTGTTAGCCGTATCAGTTGAATCAGACAGAAAATTAACAGCACACAGCTGAACCTCACTTTAGCTTTCTCTGCTATAACACTACAGCTCCTCTGGCCATGCCCCATTGCTGCGCGTGGTGAATGCGCTTAACCTGAAGCTAGCCCGGATGTATTTTTTTGTAGTCCCCAAACTTCGTTCGCTGTAGGCTTTGCTAAGCTAACTCTGTAAAAGCCAATGTCTCCCTTTGCATTGAACTTAGAACATATTACATTCAGAGATGTTGTTTGTTCACACAGCTACATTACACAGCAACTAAAGTTTAAAATATATTAAAGGGGTGGTCCACTACTATATCATGTTCATAGTAAAACTTTGTCATTCAAATGGATGTAATTTTAAATATTTCATATCTTAAATTTCTGATTAAATCATTTAAATCTTACATTTCTTCATACAGTTTTTGTGTGTGCGTGGGTGAAATATTTCTGAGCACAGATTTCAGTGTGTTTCAGCATGCTTTTTATTACTGGATTATGCAATTTATTCAGCATCATATTTTAGTTTAAAAAGAGCATTGCACTAAAAAATAACCCTTAATTAGTTCAGACACTACTGTATGGTAGTCAATGCAAAGCAGTCTGTGAGGGACATAATATATAGCATTTGCAAGGGCTGTAATAAATCAATAAAACAATAAAACCGAAGTCTTTATGAAATCCTGAGTTAAAGAATGGCTTGTGAAAATAAGAGAGCATAATGTCATTTTACACAACCTTATGTTTTTATTCACATCCAATTAAATGTTTCGTCTTCTCTGACTAATGTGTTTTGAAAACACTGGCTGTGGAGATGAAGTGGCTCGGATGGACTTTTAGTGAATTAAAACATAATCAAATATAAACAAAGTGGTTTTGTGGTAATATGGAAGTGAGTTGAAGGCAGCGGTTGGGTCATTTTCACCTGGTGTGACTCGTTATTAAAGCCTTCAGCAGTGATTTTATGTCCGTGTTTCTCTCTGTGACCACATGTGCTGTGTGTCAAAGTCATTCACTCGTTCACTATTCCCTGCACACTCAATGCCACATGGTGCACCATATGGGAGGGCAATGAATGCAAATGACTGAGCGGTTTTGAGAGAGATAACTATATAGAGCTGTCAGATATTATTTTAAAAACTAGAATAGGATGTTTTTTATTTTATTTTACTTTATTATGCTGTTTTTTAAATTTAATTTAAATAAATTTAGTAATTGCTTTGTTTTAATGTGCATGATTTATGGAAGAATTTAGTTTTACATTAGTAATATTATAATATAGTTTTACGTTGTGATATTTTAGTTTATTTTACTTTATTTTGGAATTATTTTATTTAATATTGCAATTATTTAATTTAGTAAATTATTTAATAAACAATTTATTTAATATTAATTATTAAAAATGTTAGTTGTGAAGTGACATTTTATGCATTAATTACATTTTATATACTTATTATTATTATTATTATTATTATTATTATTATTATTATTATTATTATTTGAATAATTTCTATAATATTTAAATTGTAAATGAATATTCTAATATTCTTGTTTTTAGGTCCTTCTAAGTTTAGAAAAACTTAAATATTTTATTTTATTCTATGATGTTTTATACTTGTATTTAATTTTTATTAAATATTTTATTATGTAAATACTATTTTCTGTTAATTAATTAATGACATTTTTATCAAGTGCTTTTTTTGCTTTTATGTTTATATTATTTATTTTTAATAAACTTTTAATTTGTATGTAGTAATTTATTTTATTTCTGCAAAAAAAATCTTTATTTTAAGTAATATTATATAAATAGTCTTTTATTAAAGCAGCAGCAGTATAGGTATAGTATTAAACCGGCATTCATTTTCAATTCACATGAAGTCATCAAGCCATTAAAATGCTGCTGATATCGGCTCCTCGTGTCAGCACTATGATAATTCCTGTTTTATCCCTGTCAAAATAAATTAGAATGATGTGAAATATCAGCTTTTCTGTGGATAAATCCTGTTTAATTCAGGACTTCTGACAGGGACACCTGTCTTTCCACCCAAAGGTTATGACACATAACGGGTCATGCTGTGTTTATAAGGAGATTATTATGCTGCTTTATGAGGACTGGCAGGGTAAAGACGGCAGATTATAGGCGAGGGCTTTAGTGGTTTGTGGCGTCTGCTTGCATATGCTCACAATTTCCTTCTTTAAGGTGAGACATTGTAGGCCAAAAAAAATAATTATGCACCTGTACATTTTATGATTTCTAAAGCATTTCTGTATTCAGCCTAATGTAAAGAAAATAACCAAAATGCACTTAAATGTTACTTTTGTAACAATTTATCAATTTGTGTCTGTAGATTTAAAAAAAATAAAAAGATAAAAATAAAAAGAGATTCCCAAAATCCCATCAGGAAAAACCATTGACTGATAAGAAGCAAGAATTATTAACCTGACTTCATCCAATGTTCATTTTTGGTGCTAGAAATGTATGCAAATGTATGCATATTTACTGAAATAATGCCTCATTTGCATATTTAAACATAACATATAAAAAAACTTGTTTGCAATTCATAATGTAATCAATCAAGCGGGAAAGTATGGTGATAACTATTAGTATTTGTTTGACCCTCTGGGTCATTTAACACATTTTTCCTTCATGTTCCATGTGATTTTTTTATTTTTTTATTTTTTTTCTTCTTCTGTTGTTCATTTAATGGATTCTTATTGTATCATGAGGAATCTAACTTTCCTTGATCTTGTGAGATGAAAGAGCTTAATGAACTATAAGAACATTCTGTAACTTTCAACAACTCAAAAGTTTCTCCCAGTTCAGTCTGATCTGAACAGTTTGTG
Source organism: Danio jaintianensis (assembly GCA_903798115.1). Lineage (NCBI taxonomy): Eukaryota > Metazoa > Chordata > Actinopteri > Cypriniformes > Danionidae > Danio > Danio jaintianensis. The sequence continues at coordinate 7,081,279 of CAIGQV010019356.1, forward strand.
CGTCACTTTTTTTCAATGTGGATTCTCTTGGGATCTTGTTGCGATGTAATGCAAGCTGTTATCTGTACAATTAAAAACTGTTTCACACAGCAGCAAACACACACCAGCTGTTGTGTGAGCGCTGGAACACAACACTGATTCTTATTTCATTTGCAGAGCAGGCTTTTCTAAGCCCTTGTGCATCGATCTAAGGCAAGATACTGCAGGTCAATAGGGAAAAGCAAGTGATCAGAAACAATATGAATTTTGATGCATTATATTGTGTGTGGCAACACGGTGGCGCAGTGGGTAGTGCTGTCGCGTCACAGCAAGAAGGTCACTGGTTTGTGGCCCGGCTGGGTCAGTTTGCATTTCTGTGTGAAGTTTGCATGTTCTCCCCGTGTTCGCGTGGCTTTCTTCCGGGTGCTCTGGTTTCCCCCACAGTCCAAACGTGCTGTAGGTGAATTGAGTAAGCAAAATTTTCCATAATGTATGTCCTGGTCCTCCAGATTGGGGGTTGAGCGTTGGGCTAACAAGTCACCTCATAAAATCTAGATGTTACGAAACACCAATATGGTGCGGCTAAATATCAACTTCTCTATGAATGGCTCTGGGAGGGGAAGGCAGTGTGTATATAACTTTTTTCTTTAATGGAACATTGGACAGTTTAAACTTGGCCAATGCATATGTGTCCCACAGTTGTATGCTTTCATCGTACCCTGATATGCAACTCTCAAAAAATGTAACTACACTGTAAAAAGTGTCTGTAATTTTGCGGTTTCCATATTTTGTAATTCATGGTTTTTTTTTTATGCTTTTGAATTGCATTATGAGACCGTGATCTTTCTTCCAACAACTTTCAACCTTGAAAAGTTTGAAAAAGTGATTTTTATTAACATTTTTAATAGTTTAAAGTGATATATTGTCTGGGTTGGTGTATTACATCACAAAAAACCTTAATAAACTGCCAGTACATTTTCTGTTATTTTACAGACTTATTTCTTTATGTATTATTTCTTATTCATTCATTCATTCATTCATTCATTCATTTTCCTTTGGTTTAGTCCCTTATTTATCAGGGGTCGCCACAGTGGAATGAACCGCCAAGTATTCCGGCATATGTTTTACGCAGCGGATGCCCTTCCAGCCGCAACCCAGTATTGGGAAAATATTATTTCTTATACATTATATAATTTCAAATAAAAGTCACTTTGTTAAACTGTAGAGTTTAATTTTCAACATCAAAAGCAGAGCAGAGCAGAGATCAACATCCCATAATACAATTCACAACCTTAAATAAAAAGAAAACACTTGTGAATCACAAAATACGTTAATTAACAGATGTTTATTACAGTGTACACTCTGTGATGACGCAGAGCACAAGGTCTGTGATTGGTTGGCTTGGTAGACTTGATGATTGTGGGCGGGGCTGAGAGCTGTGGAAGGGTGGTTTTGGTGTCACAAGTGTTTAACAAGTATCAAATCCAGTGGATAAGCTCCAGATGAATACATTTCTTTTGCATTTATCCTATTATTTAAAGTTGAATGTTCACCGGTTCCTGCCTATTTCTTCCATGAATGAGTGTGAGTTTGAGCTACTTCTGCAGCAGCATCGCATGTCAATGTAAAACCAAAATACCAGCAAATAAACTATACACAGTGGACCATAGAAACCCTACTAGTGGTTCAGAAGTGTTATGCAGATCAACACAGACAGAATGGAGAAGTATAAATGCTTACATCGGGTATGTGCTGTGGGGTATACCATAAAAAGATGGTCTCAGGCTTTACCTGAAACAATGTTTTGACTAACTTTTCAGAGAGCAGGATATGGCAGAAACCAATCCACACCAAACAACCAGCTCAACCAGGGGTGTGCTTCATAAACATTGACTTAACTCACAAGTACTAAACTACCATAATACAATGCATTGCACTAGCTAGCTATTGAGTCGTGACTGTTTCACAGTGCTAATTTCGTCAATAAAAATAAGGACAAAAAATATTCATTGCCTATGGCTTGAAACAAACAGAAACTTGACAGGTCTGGCGCCAGTAATGTAACTGGAAAATATGAATGCGCACGCTCTGATGCCCTCACATAATAAATAAATGGCGCAATGCCAGGGTCCAGTGGATTATAACAAAATATAATGCTGCTTATTTTAAAATCTTTTTGACTACATTTTAGTTTTGTGTATTTTCGTCAACAATATTGCGAACTGTTGCATACTCCTTGTTAGTATCTAATGATATCCCGTCTTATCCCGATATATGTTGTCCCGTCTTCATCTTGTCTTAATCTTGGGAAAAAAAATTCACCTATAAACAATTTTCATCATTATTTTCTTTGGGGAAATGAACCCTACTTTTTCATGCTGTTTGTTTGTTTATGTACTGTATGTTGTAAGAGCACATACACACATGCACACTCTTTAAAGTAGAGTGCTTTTAATCTTGTTAGAGACCCTTAATTCATTGTGTGTATCTATAGAAGGAAAGATGCACGTTTTCTTGCTTATTTTGTCAAGTTCATGATGTCATATTAGAAGGGAACTATGCTTCTAACCATGTCGAGAGCTGTAGAAGTTTGTGCTGCTGTTTTCAAATGTTCATTGGAACGATTGATTTGGAAAACACCAAATCACTGAACTATGTTAGTAATGAAGGAACCTGTGACTTCTTGGCATTAAAGCGTTTATGCTATTGTAAAACAAAATACACTTTGGCCGTCGCAATGTTTACCTGCTGGACGATCGATTACTCTGAGACAACCAAACAAAGAGTTGAACAAAGACAAACGTATAGCACAAGACAATCAGGTGTGTGTGTGCGTGTGTGTGTGCATGTGCGAGTGTGTGTGCGTGTGTGCGTGCATGCGTGTTGACCAAGTGTGAGCTGGGACTGAGGGGAAATATTGTGTGGGGAAATGTCTTTGGGCTGTCGGACCAGTGTGCAACAATGGCAGGTAAGGCAGGAACATGAGGAGTGAATGTGGTGTGTTTGTACTAGGGATGCAACGATTAACCGATTTCACTATTAACCATGTCTTTTGCATGCGCAAGTTCATTATTTCTTTTCTTGCACGCATATTGGGAGTGACGTGCACGCTGCACGACGCACTCATGCTTTCCAGGCGCATCTAATTGAAAGAATAGTGCGAGCGCACCGCGAGTCACGTGACAAGAACTGACCGTTCAGCTTCATTCTTTGTATGAAATATACACATTTCTACTCCAAAGAGAAAAAAAAAATACAAAATGAAAATACCAAACAAGTTCATAATATAGTTGATCAAAAGAGCCTTTCAGACAGGCGTTCAGCAGCCTTTGACTACATTTGTTCTCTTTAAATGGGAAATACTTAGCTAATATGTTGCTTAGGTTTACATTAAACAACTAATATCTTTTTTATTTATTCTTATTTTTTATTTATTTATTCATTGTTCTGTCGTTTATTTTCAGTGTAAAATTATTACTTATGTATAAATGCCAAAAACCTTTTTTCATTTATTTTTAAGTCCAAAGAGAAGTGGACTATTGTTTGTTTTTTATTATTATTTTGTGCTGTATTATTTAGTTACTGAGCAACAATAAATAACACTTTAAAAGCTTTTAAAGTTGTTTTCATGTGATTTTCTAAACTAGTATTGTTTTGAAATTATTGATTACATAATAATCGTGATAACCATGAAAACGTGATTATTCCTCAGTCTATAATAGTACAACCAAAATCTATAATCGTTGCATCCCTAGTTTGTACTTGTGTCAGTGTGTAAGTGTGTGTGTGCGCGCCAGTTCTGCTCTTTCAGCGGTGACGATCAGACAGATTTGTCACATATGGCTTCTTTGCAAAGATTGCGTTCCAATTTCCACAAATGAAGTCATCTGCATAAAATTGTCCAAATGAAGTGAAATGTATCAGTGACAGTGTTTTAAATAATATAACACTCTTTTTTTTAATCATTCAGAAGTGGATGTGTCTAAGATTAGCATTTCTGGCATAATAAATGCAATGATTTAATACTGAATCAGTCCTGAAAGTTATATTTTGACTTTTTTTTTTTTTTGCAAAACATCTCATATGACCTCTTTAATGGCTTTTGTTCTCCCTTAAGTCATGCTGTTGGACCGTCTTTTTTTCCTCTCAGTCTGTGTTTCCCTTCGTTTTCTCATCCACCCTCAGCAAACATCAGTATCAGCAAACAACCTCCATCTCCAACTTTCCTCAGCTCTCTCTCTGAACTCTCCCAGAGTCGCGTCTTTTGGAGTTTGGCAGAATGAGGGAAAGCAAGGCTTTTAAAACTTCTCTGTGTGTGGGGTTTTCATTAGGTTTCACTTTTCACAGTTGCTTTTGACACTGTGTCAGCTTGTTTGTGAAGTCTTCTCTGAGTTGGCAAAGCTTATAAGAGACTTACAGCGTGTGTTTTGTGCAGCTGGCTCTCTCACATTGACTGTGCATGTGTTTGTCGCTCTGGTCCTAGAAAATGAAAAACAATTGAGCGCTAATAGAAAGTACTTTTAGTACTAGTGAAAGCACCCTGTAGGAAAATCATGTATGACAGCTCAGTTGTTTTCCGAGGCGGCGGAGAGAGCGAATGTAACTTTTGCTTCAGTTTTAATTTGATGTACTGTATTGCATGAGTCTCGTCTTCTCCTTCTCAGATTTTTTTTTTATCCTGTATCTCTTAGGGTTTCAATAGAGATCTCAACAATGTGTCATATTGTTCTTCAAAAACTTAAAAAACATCAAATAATCAGAGATATACTTTTTTAAAATGTATTATATAGCTCTATAATATATAATATGTCAACAACAGGATCAGAAACGTTTCCATTTAGTGTCAATATGCCCATTGGAATTTATTTGTATTTAATTTTTTAATTTTTTAACATTTATAAGGGCCATTTTTATGATTGCCTTATTAATTGTATCTATGTCATCTTTTCTGTCAAAAACTCAAATGTTAACTAAAAAAAATGAAATTATGCATTACAAAAAGAGAATTCAATACAGCGTTTCGATGCAATGTTATGACAGGAACTCATTATTGCTCTTGATATTTGTAAAAATGATTATTGATATTTATTAACAGAATATAAAATATATTATAAGATGAAGCTTCAATCAAGTAGAGTGGCGGATTAAAAAAATTTGTACTTAAAATTCTGGCAGTTCTATTCTAAATTCAGCAGATTCTAAATGCCATCTGTGGGAAGCTACTCTCAGGGGCACTGAAATCACAATCTCAACGTATGGGACTTTAATGCTCAAGGAAGATCGCAGCAGGTGTAAAACACTTCTTTAATTCTGAAGGCCCATTTTTTTGGCCTCTTCGGCTTCAAATTGTAGGGCAATTGTTGTATAATTGTTGTTAATTGTGCATTACAGAAAGAGAATTCAATACAGCGTTTCAATGCAATGTTATGACAGGAACTTTAGGACTTTCAGGAAAGATTATTGATGTTTATTAACAGAATATAAAATATATTATAACATGATTTGTGTTTGAATAAAGGGCACAATATAGCTGGATGCACAGACAAATCTTGCCAGTTCTTGACATTAGTCTAGCTCATGTTACATGTGTGCAAAAACTGTTATAATGACTGAAGCTGTGCAATTATTAACTGATCATTTACAACAGTTAATTAGAGCGTGTGCTCTCAAAACTTTGGTATTTTTAGCGCTGATTAATCTTACCTAAATTTGATGGATTTTGCTTATTAATTTTGTTGCATTTTCACATTTTACCTTTTCACTGGTAAGTTCAGAATATAAGTTGTCTGCCTGACGTGAGTTCATTTTGAACAGCTTTTAGTTTCTATGGTGATGCATCAAGCTTCATTTAAGTAGAGTGGCCGATTTGAAATTTGTACTTGTAATTCTGGAAGCTCTATTCTACATTCTGCAGATTCTAAATGCCATCTGTGGGAAGCTACTCTCAGGGGCACAGAAATAACAGTCTCCACGTATGGGACTTTAATTCTCAAGGGAAATCGCAGCAGCTGTAATACACTTCTTTAATTCTGAAGGCCCATTTTTTTTGCATCTTAAACTTCAAATTGTAGGGCAATTTTGTTCTTCTTTTTTTCTGAGTTTTTGCCAACCCTAGTCAGCAGTTGTCTATTTTCTAGACAATCATCTGACAATTTCCTCAACATTTTGCTAACATAGAACACAAGTTAGAAAGAACCCCGTATTCAGTCTCTTTACAGGAATGTAGTAATGGATCAAAACCTTTCATCAGAGTTGTCCTAAAATACTGAACAACACCCATTCTTGTCTTAAGACTATTTTGAAAAACTTTTTTTGATCCACTTCAAATGTTGACAACTGTAGTTCACCCAAAAATAAAAATTACCCCATAATTTACTCACCCTCAAGCTATCCTCAGTGTATATGTCTCTTTTCTTTCAGATGAACACATAGTAGTTTTACACTTTATCCTGCCTCTTTCATGTCTTATTTGTGTTTCTATTTTTTGTCTTTTTGTATTCATAGGTTTATGATGTTGTAAAGTGCTTTGGTCAGTCTTGTGGCGGTTTAAATGTGCTATATAAATGAAGTAAACTTAAAACTTCCATGGTGTATACTGGTGTTGGGTAGTGGCCATTTTTTATGAAGTTTCTAAAGGAATAAATGAATATTCTAAATGAAAAAATTAATAAATAAATAAATAAATAAATAAATAAATAAATAAATAAATAAAT
>CAIGQV010019356.1:7087980-7133450 GCA_903798115.1 Danio jaintianensis
AAATAAATAAATAAATAAATAAATAAATAAATAAATAAATAAATAAAAAAAATAAAATAAAAAAAATAATAAAATAAAAAAATAATTAAAAATAAAATAAATAATAAATAAAAAAATTTATTAAAAAAATAGAAAAATAAATCTGTCTTCCACTACAATGCATATTATTTTTTGTTGAGAAAGTGTATATGTCAGCCACTTGAATTTAGTGATTTGAGTTCATAATTTAAAAATTAGAAATGTTTTTGGTGGCAAAACACGTTCATAAGACATGCAAAAAACCCCTGTCAGACTATGGGTTACTTTTACTACAGATTTTTATGCCCTTTTGGAAGCTTTGAAAAAAGAGCCACTACCCAAAATCATTCAACAGAATGGAAGAGCCAGTATAAAATTTAAAACAACTGTGCTTCAGCTGTGTTTATCTGACAGAAGACAGTCATAAACATCGAGGGTGGCTTGCGGGTGAGGAAACTATGGGGTAATTTTTGTTTTTGGGTGAACTATTGCTTTAACGTTTAAGATAGCAATATGTATCCCCTCTGGGAGATAAGAGTCTACATGTTAGCCTAAAGCTGAGCATCTGTTTTCATAAGCTTTGAAAGGTTTCCTAATGTCCCTCTGTCTCCCTCTCTTTGCAGGTAAAGTGCTGAACTCTGATTTGAGGCATTATCTCAGCCTGCAGTTCCAAAAAGGATCAATCGACCACAAACTGCAGCAAGTGATCCGAGACAACCTGTACCTGCGCACCATTCCATGTAAGACACAAACACAAACACACACATTTATCTCTTGCATGACTTCCCATAGACATTATGATTTTTATGCTGCCATAAATCAGATTTTCGATTCTCTACAAATACCCCTAAAAATAACTCACACAGAACAATTTTTTATTTTCAATTTAAAATAAAAAAATGCTTAATTAAGTCAAAATGCATTCATTTATTCAATTTCTTTTCGGCTTAGTCCCTAAATTAATCAGGGGTCGCCACAGCGGAATGAACCGCCAACTTATCCAGCATATGTTTTACGTAGCGGATGCCCTTCCAGCTGCAACCCATCACTGGGAAACACCCGTACACTCCCATTCACACACATACACTACGGACAATTTAGCTTACCCAATTCACCTTTAGTGCATGTCTTTCCTCTTGGGGGGGGGAAAACCGGACCACCTGGAGGAAACCCACGCCAACATGGGGAGACCATGCAAACTCCACACAGAAATGCCCACTGATCCAGTCGAGGCTCGAACCAGCGACCTTCTTGCTGTGAGGCGACAGCGCTACCCACTGTGCCACCGCACCGCCATCAAAATTCATTCATTCATTTATTTTCTTTTCGGCTTAGTCCCTTTATTAATCTGGGGTTGCCACAGCGGAATGAACCACCAACTTATCCAGCACATGTTTTACGCAGCGGATGCCCATCCAGCTGCAACCCAGTACTGGGAAACACCCATACACTCTCATTCACACACATACTCTACGGACAATTTAGCTTACCCAATTCACCTAAAGCGCACGTGTTGGGACTTGTGGGGGAAACCGGAGCACCCGGAGGAAACCCATGCCAACACGGGGAGAACACTCAAACTCCACACAGAAATGCCAACTGACCCAGTCGAGGCTCAAACCAGCAACCTTCTTGCAGTGAGGCAACAGCGCTACCCATTGCACCACCGCACCGCCCGCCACCATCAAATTCAAATTTTATTTGTCTCATACACAGTCATACACAGTGTGATATGCAAGTGAAATGCTTACACAACCACTCGAGACCTTAAAAAATAATAACAACAATAACAGATATAATAATAATAATAATAATAATAATAATAACAATAAGAATGTAAATTATGGTGAAATAGAAGTTATGCAATAGAAACTAAAAGCAAATAGAAAATATTTTTCTATTTAGATATAAATATAAATGTTTCTATTTAGGCTTTAGATATAGAGTATGGGCCTGTAGAAGAAAGTACAAAGTATAAAAATATAAAAGAGCTATTTGTACAAACAGAAACATAGAAGTGTTTCTAACAAAGTGTCTGGTGCATAAGAGAGGAAGGTGTGTATCCTATAGAGTATCCTATAGGTGGTTTGTCAAGCCCACTTACCTATACGGAGTACACTAGAACTACACAATGTATGTCCAGTGGGTGTGCAAAGTGCATGAATGTCAGCTGTGCAATGTTCTTAAGTGTCCGTAAAGTGTGCAAATCAACAAAATGACATTTATAGAGACTTTTGACTCTCACAGTGAAGGTAAACAAATACAAAAAACAAACAAATATAACGCAAACACACACGCACAATTTTTTTTTTATGTCTGACTGTCAGTTTCCTCCCTCAATCCAGGTCTGATCTTAACAATATGTGCTGGATATTTTATTTGAGATTTTATCGTATTTTTTAACGCCTGATTCCCACGTTTAATCCGAACTTGTCTTGTGATCTAGAATTCATTTTACTCTTGTGAATATTTTCTCTTAATTATTTTCAATTTTGCATTATTTTATCTTTATGATACATATTTACTTTATTTATAGTCAACCAAGCATTAAAGGGACAATGCACATTTCTGATTTATTTCTGCTTTTCTTTAAAGGGACATATTATTTCTGCCAAAAAATTGCTTTATTGGCATGACAAATGTTACATATGTATTTCCAAAGCATTTATAAAGTTTACATTAAAAAGAACATGTATATAAAAACTTAGTAAACACAGTAAATAGTAGTAGCAACAAAATAAAGGTGTAAATAAACTGTACATTTAACAATGAACATTTTAGGATAAAACAGTAATAATAAATAATAATAAGTATATTTAGAACGATCCATTTATAACCATCTAGAAGTGTATGTGTGTCTCTCTCTCTCTCTCTCTCTCTCTCTCTCTCTGAATCATCTGTCTGCTTTGAGTGTGTGTGAGTTGTTGAGACAGACTCTGCTGTCCCTCTGCAGCTTCAGCGCTGGCTCTCCTCTGAGCTGTGTTTCTCTGGAGGCTTGCTTTCTGCTTTCTGAGAGCATCTTTCTTCTCCGAGCAGTAGCACTGCTCATTAGCTTCTCATTCAGCTAGTTGGTTATTCCCTATTTAGTCTAATTTAATAAGTGACAGTGACAAATGTGTCCTGAAACACTCTGAGGGGCAAATTTACTATGACACTTTAGGACACAATAGTTTAGTGCAGTAACAAAAGATATATTATATACAGTATGTGTGTGTATATGTATGCGTGTGTGTGTGCGTGTGTGTGTGTGTGTGTGTGTGTATGTATATGTATATGTGTGTTTCCCCCATAGTCCAAAGACATGCGGTATAGGTGAATTGGATGAACTAAATTGGCCGTAGTGTATGTGTGTGAATGAGGGCGTATGGATGTTTCCCAGTACTGGGTTGCGGCTGGAAGGGCATCCGCTGTGTAAAACATTTGCTAGATAAGTTGACAGTTCATTCCGCTGTGGTGACCCCTGATGAATAAAGGGACTAAGCCGAAGGAAAATAAATGAATGAATGAATGAATTGATAATCAGAACATTTGGTATAGTTATCCAAAATTCATTCAATAAAATTGTTTATTTATTTATAGACTGTAAAAAATGCTGTGTTCCACTCAATTCATTCTTGTTTTTCCAACACAAATCAATGAACACATTTAAGTGGATTGAACATAAAACAATTAAGTTGTCCCCAAAAAAAATCTCAAAAATTGTGTTGTTTCAGCTCATTTTAAAGAAGTAGTTTGAACAAACAGCAAAATCATTGAGTATGCACAAAAACACGAAGTCCACCATACCTCAATCAGTTTTATGCTGATTGTGGGTCCTGTCAAGCTAAATTTCCTTCTGAAGGATTTGAGTGTTAGAAATGAGCAGCTAAAGTTTATTTTTAACAATCCATAATCATCATCAGCAGTTTTTGCAAGGCACGTTCCAGCGCTGATTGTTTTGTGAATATGTCACAAACTAATAAAGACTATTTCAAAGAGGCTGTTATTGAAGGCAGCCTGAGGCGGCGCAAACAATATTAGACATGACAGCAAACATGCAGATTATGAAAAAGAAAAAGTTTCTCATGTTACGTGTAAAGAGGGCATTTACATCGACTTCTTAAAGGCACAGCAACAGTAGATATTTTGAAGAATGCTGAAACCTGTAACCATTGACTTCCATAGTAGGAAAAACAAATACCATGGAAGTCAATGGTTACAGGTTTTCAGCATTTTTCAAAATATCTTTTTTTGGGTTTAGCAGAATTTTCATTTTTGTTTGAACTATCCCTTTACTGTTCAAATAAATCAAGTTTGAAGTTTAGTGAAATAAATGCTCTTTATATAATGAGGATGACTATTTAAACTACACTGCAAAACCATGCATTTCTTTCTTAGACTTTTTGTATGGTTTCTAGTCCATATCTAAAAATTCTTAAATCAAGAGGCATTTTCTAGAAAAGCAAAACATGTTGTCTTGTTTTAAGAAATATTATGCCAAAATTAAGTGAGTTTTTCCTTAAAACAAGCAAAATAATCTGCCAATGGGGTGAGCAAAATAAACTTGTTTTTCCTTTTGGCATAAGATTATTTTGCTCACCCCATCGGCAGATTATTTTGCTTGTTTCAAGGAAAAACTCACTTAATTCCGACATATTATTTCTTAAAACAAGACGATATGTTTTGCTTGTCTAGAAAATGCTTTTTGATTTAAGACTTTTTAGATATCTGGACTAGAAACAAGACAAAAATGTAAGTAAAAAAAGCTTTTTTTGCAGTGTAGCTTAATAGTCATCCTCATTATATAAAAAGAGCATTAATTTCACTAAACTTCACACTTGATTTGTTTGGAAATTAAAGGGATAGTTCAACCAAAAATGAAAGAAACACAAAATAAGATATTTTGAAAAGTGCTAAAAACCTGTAACCATTGACTTCCATGGTATTTGTTATTCCTACTATAGAAGTCAATGGTGACATGTTTCAGCATTCTTCAAAATATCTACTTTTGTGTTTAACAGAAGAATGAAACTCATAAAGGTTGAGGGAGAGTAAATAGTGAATAAATCTTCTTCTTTGGGTGACCTATCCAATTAAACGACTTGCGAAGTCACTTAAATAAGTAAATATATTTGATTGGCATAATGCTTAATAACATGAAAAGTATCCATGTCAGAACTGCTTTAAGGAAGTCAAAGTAAAAAAAGAAAGGTTGTAAAAAACTTTGACTGACATTATAAGTGGACTTGAGGGGAAAGTGACCCATTTAAATGACTTGAAATACAGCCAGCGGAGAATGTTTTGCTGTGCATTTTATCACCGGCAATAAACCTAGACATCAGCTTTACTATCCCAGCTGTCGAAGCAGTCTAATAATAGACTTCTTGATTAACACATTTAGGATTTATTCCTAAATTTGTCAAAGTTTAAAACTGTGGATTTAATTATGGATAATTCCTCCCCTGTAAGAATAAAGAATTACTCTTTGATGTTTAGGGAAAATTAGCAGGCCTGAGACAACCCGAATTAAAATAAAACGACACACAAAAAAAGTAATTTAATTTAAGCGTAGCATCTACTTGTCCTTAGGTCACTCTGTTCTTGGCCTAGTTACTCTCTTTCTCTCTTTTTCTTTCTTTACCTTTAGTCAGTAAACTATAGGAACAGCCCGAAACGGCAGAGCAAAGAAGGGGAGAAAGTAGAGTTGGAGGATGCGAAAGCCTCCGGTGTTTGCAGACACAGATGCTTTAAGAGCTTCTGTTCATGCCTCCATAAAGCAGCTTTGTGATGGAGAGGAATAAAGAGCAGCCTGAGGTTGCTCTCAAATCTCTTCTCGAGTCCTGCTCGCCTGAGGGACCTGCGGACTGTTTTCAGAACCGGACTCTCATTAAACTCTCTTCAGAGGCCAAGCGAGATGTAAATGGCTGGTGTTATGAAACCTGCGCATTTTTGTTTACTATAGTCAGGCTCTCATTATTTCATAGCAATTCTGCATTTAAATCTCACAAATCTTACATGAACAGTTGAAGTCAAAATTATTAGCCCTCCTGTAAATTTTCTTTTCTTTTGTTTTTTTTAAATATTTCCCAAATTATTTTTAACAGAGCAAGCAATTTTTCACAGTATTTTCTGTAATCTTTTTTCTACTGGAGAAAGTCTTATGGCTGATTTATACTTCTGCGTCAAGTGCACGCGTATGGTCTGGCGCAGCCTTCGCATAGCCCTTGCCATGGCTGATGCCGACGCTGATGTTCACCTCTCAAAAAATTTAACTACACGTCGCAACAACGCGTAGCGCAAGCTCTGTGATTGGTTGGCTTGGTAGCTGTGACGAGTATGAGCGGTGCTGAGAGCCACGATCCCAATGGAGCGAGTGTTTACAAGTGTTGAGTCCCGTGAAGGAGCTCCAGATGGAAACTTTTGTTTTGTGTTTACCTCATGATTAAAGTTGTTGCACGTCCGCCAGTTCCCACCTCTGAATGAGTGAGTTTTAGCTACTTGTACATTAAAGGTAGCGTTCAGGTAAAAAAAAAACGTGAAGGAACTCGATACAGAAGAGCATAGCGTAACCTTCCTACAGCTAGCGCTTCGGAAGTGTTATTGCAGAGCTACACAAACAGCTCGCAGAAGTATAAATACACGGCTACGTGCAAGGCATGCACTGTGGGTCACGCCGATCACTCGACACAGAAATATAAATCAGCCTTTATTTGTTTTATTTTTAGAAATGTGTTGAAAAAAATCTTCTTTCCGTTAAACATAAATTGGGGGGAAAATATACAGGGGGCTATTAATTCAGGAGGGCTCATAATTCTGACGTCAACTGTACACTATAAAAAAAATGCAATTTAACCGTAAAAATACGGTAGGGATGTAAAAAAAAATATCTAAATTTGACAGTATTTTGTACTTTTTTTGTCATACTCCAGTGTTTTGAAGTACTAACATCTACACAACTTAACTTTGTTACACAGACAAAAACACAACCATAAGCAGGTGAGGATGAGAAAGTCATATGATGAACCAGTGCTCATCATAAAGAGAAGCTGTATTAAAGTAATGGAATAAACAATATTTTGTCAACATAAAACTCTAATGTGCATAACTCAAGAGAAAATGTCAAGTAAATTCTAAAAAAATAGCATTCTGCACAAGTAAATTTGTTTATTCACCATATACGTTTCTAAGGAAACACTGTTACGCTCTGTTCACACGGGGCATCAGCATCAACACTTCCCATTCACTTTGAGTGGGTGACGTCAAGCGTTACCAAACTGAATTGTGGATCTGTCGGTGGCGCTTCAGCGGCGTTGCTCACTGCAGAAGTTGGAAATTTTTCAACTTTTCGAGCGCCAAGCATCAGCCAATCAGATACCCCAGCACAGACAGTAGCCAGTTGTGGTCTAATTTCATTGGCTGACGCTGCTATGACGATCACATCAACCCCAACTTCAGACACGCCCTCCGTCAAGCATTGACGCTGAAGCCCCCCCAGGTTACAGATTTTTACTGTAGCATTTTTACTGACATTTTTTTACCATACAGTATTTTTTTTTTTTAAATAGATTCCCTCCAATTCCAACATTTCACAGTTCTTTGGCCTAGAAGATTTTAGGCTCTACATTATTTTAGGCCAAATTCTGTGTTTACATTTTCATCTCACATTTTGTTTTTGCAAGATTATTTATTTATTTATTTATTTATTGCAAGAGTTGCAATATAGGGAACAAATATTTCAATTGTGAGATGCATACTTATAAAACTTTAAATTTTGACATTTTAAAAACATTTTTATATATTTAAACACTTTCTACTTATTTATAAATATTTATTTTAGTTCTTATATTATTTTATATATGAAGAAATATTTACAAAGTAAAAAATGTAATCGTATTGTAAAGTATAACTATGTTTTTATTATAATAGAATTCATATCAATCATTTCAGTTTGCATTATAGTCTCAAATCAGGTGGCTCAGTGGTTAGCACTGTCACCTCACAACAAGAAGGTCGCTGGTTTGAGTCCCGGCTGGGCCAGTTGGCATTTCTTTGTGGAATTTGCATGTTCTGCCTAAATTGGTCGTAGTGTGTGAGAGTGTGTATGGGTGTTTCCCAGTACTGGGTTGCGGCTGGAAGGGCATCCGCTGCATAAAACATATGCTGGAATAGTTGGCGTTTCATTCCGCTGTGGCGACCCCTGATAAATAAGGTACTAAGTTGAAGGAAAATGAATGAATGAATGAATAAATTGTCAAATCATTTTACGTTAGCCAACTTTTATGGCATTGAGAGCGAAAATAAATCGAAAGGAAAAGGTTTGCATTAGGAACTGAATTGGAAACATTTTTATGCCCTTCTATATCGTTATTTTATAGATGTCAAACAAGTTAAATCTTTTAACCTCGCCTGCAGACATTTAATATCCATAACCACGACTGCTGTTCCAGTTCCCTCTTCTTGTGGCATTTAAACAGTTGCTCTCTCAGGAAAATGTAAAGGAAACCATTTTTAATATTATTTGCTCTTAAGTTGGAGTCAAGTCTCCTCAGACACTTGACTCTGGCATTTCAGTTTGCTGGTTCTAATGTAAATGTCCTTCAAATGACAGTAGAGCCTGGTGGCATTTCCTAGCACACACACATGAACAGAAATGTCATCTTTTATTTTTGGCCTTTTATTCGCAAGAAATGCCACCCTCGGATGTCTCTTATGAGGATTTTGCTGCTAAACAACCCACCTCTGAAATTAGGTCCAAACGGGTACAGTTTATATTTGATGTTTTTCAAGCAAACACGCTCACGCAGGCTTAAACATGCAGAATAAAAAAAAAATGTATATCTTGGCATGCATCCATTAAGGAACAGAATAATTCACCCAGAAAAATAAAGATTCTGCCATCATGATGTTAGAAATCCATGTTTTTTTCCCCCCTGTAAATCACATAATGGTTTATAATGCATTTAACCATGCAACTGTTTTTCTGCCACGAAACAAACAAAAAAAATAAAATAATAATTGCAGTTTAGTTTATCACAATTCTAGATTAATATCTGACAATTTTTTCATAATTTATTACATGCAAATCTGTGTTTATCTTGCAATTTCTCATTGTTAGATACAATGCTGTCAAATTTCAATTTTGTCTCAAAATTGCAACAAACTTATATTCCTCGCACTTCCAAGTTTACACCTCACAATTCTGAGTTCACATCTCAACATTTTCTCACAATTCTGACTTTTCTTTCAAAACTGCAAGAAATAAAATGGCGAATCTGTAAAGAGAAGACTATTGCAGAAAAAAGTTAATTTTGGTTAAAACAAGCTTCCACATTTAGTAGATGCTTTCATTAAAAGTAAATTTCCTTGCATTTACTGTAGTTTCTGTAGTTTATCAGTCAAATTTAGATTTTAATACCCCTTTTGGAGGTTTTCTGACTGTCCCAGATCACAGTAAACTTTTGAGCAGCTTGAACATCTTGCAAAATATCTTCTTTTTTGTCTAACCAAAGAAAGTTTGGCCCAAATATTAGGATGAGTAAATGTTGACAGGTCTGAAGAAACTGAAAGGTGAAAATACGGTATTTGTGAAAGCTTACTACACTGCAGACACACACACATTTTTCAAATGTGCTGAACGCTTCAGAGGCTGAATCTCATTTTACACAGTCTGTGCACACTTTCCACCTCTGTGTCACCGTCTCCCCTGTGAACAGAACAATCTGCGACTACACTATGCCTGAATAACACACTAAATAACACATGATTTCCTCTGATATGATGTAATATGCCCTTGTTCTACTCGGTTTGGCTAGTAAGTACATCTCTCTCTGTATTTCCAGGCTATTTTTTCATTCTATGAACTTTAGCTAATGTTAATTGACTTTAGGTTTAGGTACTCTCAATGTTATTCCAGTAATGTTAATAGAATGTTTGTTCAGAGTTATCTGGTCTTTAAGGGATCGTTCAGGCAAAAATTAAAATTTCCTTTATGTGAGTTTACCTGCAAGCTCTGCGTTCAGCTGCGTGATGTGCGTTCACGTGAAGGAGTGCTCCGGTGAGTGGTAGCACACAAACATATGTAGGCTACATCTCAACATGCAAAAGTGTTCCTCCATATATTTTCATCAAAATGTTTTCCACAATACTTGTCCATCCACAGAATTTGTAATTGTAGTCAAATGTGTAAACATTTAGCTGCGGTTCGCACTTCTGCCTTTGGATGTCTCTGGGACAAAGCAGCTGCATGAATGTGAAAGCTTTGAATAAAAGTAAAACCATCAACAAAAGCCTGACCCCTTTCATGTTTTCAAATACAAGCGCAGCCATTTAGAGGTCATTTCTGGTTAATGATGTCAGAATTTACCGGTATTTTGGAATAGATGTGTGAATGGTCTTTTTTTAATTTACCGGTAAAGTCATTCAGGACATTTTCCGGATATTTGCTGGTATGACTGTGTGAAAGGGGCTAATGGTTACAGGTTTTAAAAATCTTAAAAAATAACTTGGGTAAATTACGACATAATTTTCAGTTTTGGGTGAACTATCCCTTTAATGTTCTCAAAGCAATAGCATTCACACACATACAGTCGTGGCCAAATGTTTTGAGAATGACACAAATAGTTTTTAAATAGTTTTAGTTTTCACAAAGTTTGCTGCTAAACTGCTTTTAGATCTTTGTTTCAGTTGTTTCTGTGATGTACTGAAATATAATTACAAGCACTTCATACGTTTCAAAGGCTTTTATCGACAATTACATGACATTTATGCAAAGAGTCAGTATTTGCAGTGTTGGCCCTTCTTTTTCAGGACCTCTGCAATTCGACTGGGCATGCTCTCAATCAACTTCTGGGCCAAATCCTGACTGATAGCAACCCATTCTTTCATAATCACTTCTTGGAGTTTGTCAGAATTAGTGTTTTTTTGTTTGTCCACCCGCCTCTTGAGGATTGAACACAAGTTCTCAATGGGATTAAGATCTGGGGAGTTTCCAGGCCATGGACCCAAAACTTAAACTTTTTGGTCCCCGAGCCACTTAGATATCACTTTTGCCTTATGGCACGGTCCTCCATCGTGCTGGAAAATGCATTGTTCTTCACCAAACTGTTGTTGGATTGTTGGAAGAAGTTGCTGTTGGAGGGTGTTTTGGTACCATTCATTATTCATGGCTGTGTTTTTGGGCAAAATTGTGAGTGAGCCCACTCCCTTGGATGAGAAGCAACCCCACACATGAATGGTCTCAGGATGCTTTACTGTTGGCATGACACAGGACTGATGGTAGCGCTCACCTTTTCTTCTACGGACAAGCCTTTTTCCAGATGCTCCAAACAATCGGAAAGGGGCTTCATCAGAGAATATGACTTTGCCCCAGTCTTCAGCAGTCCATTCGCCATACTTTTTGCAGAAGATCAATCTGTCCCTGATGTTTTTTTTGGAGAGAAGTGGCTTCTTTGCTGCCCTTCTTGACACCAAAAGTCTTCGCCTCACTGTGCATGCAGATGTGCTCACACCTGCCTGCTGCCATTCCTGAGCAAGCTCTGCACTGGTGGCACTCCGATCCCGCAGCTGCATCCTCTTTAGGAGACGTACTGGCTCTTGCTGGACTTTCTTGGATGCCCTGAAGCCTTCTTAAAAAGAATTGAACCTCTTTCCTTGAAGTTCTTGATGAAATGATTATAAAAACTTAAGCAGCAACTTTTCCAATTTCCAATATTTATGTAATTCTCAAAAGTTTTGGCCACAACTGTACAATATGGACAATTTGGCTTACCCAATTCACCTATAGCGCATGTCTTTGGACTTTTGGGGGAAACCGAAGCACCCAGAGGAAACCCACGCGAACACGGGGAAAACATGCAAACTCCACACAGAAATGCCAACTGACCCAGCCAAGGCTCGAACCAGCGACCTTCTTGCTGTGAGGCGACAGCGCTACCCACTGTGCCACCATGTCGCCTTTTTCATATTTTGTGATTAATATTTTTTTCCCTCATTTATTTTTGGTTTTGAATTGCAATTATGGGACCTTGATCTTTCCCCCAACAGTTTTCAATGTTAAAAAGTTAGAAAATTTTATTTTATGTACATTTGTAATGTTTTAAAGTGATATATTGTCTGTATTGTTGTTGTAAATTATGGTACAAGAAACTGGAAAAAGACAGCAAGGACTTTTTTTTTGTTATTTTATGAACTTATTTCTATATTTCTTGAACAATATATTGTTTCAAACAACTAAAATGTTAATAAAAGTCACTTTGTTAATGTAAAGTTGAATTTTCAACATCACAAATTCAAGGTCCCATAATGCAATTCATAACCATAAATAAAAAAAAATTACGGAAACTGTTAATTAACGGATGTTTTTTTACAGCGTAGCCCATAAAATCCCAAATAAAGCAACTGAAAAATTCCATAGTCTCAAGAATCAAAAATACACAAGTGAGATGAAATGGTATAGACATTTTAATGAAAAAACAAACAAGGGAAGCATTTTAATCACATGTTGATCATTGTCAATGCCAAGCTAACAATCGATTGTTAAAACCATTGTTACCTTAGCACTGACAATGGATAACATGTAACGTAACCTACAATGTTTAATTGGATGACACCTTGTTTGTAATGTTCCAATAATGTTTGCAAAAAATAAAAAATAAAAATGGAATGCTCCATTTATGGTGGTATAATAAAAAAATAAGTTTGAAATAATTATAGTATCTGGAACACATCTCTGTTAATACACATTTCACGTTTCACAGTTCCATATTCAGAATAGCAGTTTCCAGCTCTTATCTATGGGAATTTGGGATCCGTTCTATTTACAGTTTCAGAAGGAGTGCACACGTTCTGAAAGGATATGCTGAAACGCAGCCAGGGAATCCAATTTTAATTTCGCTCAATCTGCGGCTGTGTTTAGACAGACACAAAGTTTCCAGTGAAGGGGATTGTGGGTGCTGGATATTCTCAGCAGAACTGCTTTGCTGTCTCTAATTGTGTTTGTTTTACTGGAAGGTACCACTCGGTTGCCCAGAGATGGGGAGGTTCCAGGAGTGGACTATAATTTCATCAGCGTGGGGGATTTTCGCATCCTGGAGGAGAGTGGATTACTGCTTGAGAGTGGGACATATGATGGTATGAAACACTTGTACTGTCATTTTTCATACTAATGTCCCATGAGACTTGTTAACGAACTGGTTCTTTTTCAAGAGATCAAAACAATACAAAAATATCATGTTAGAAATAAAATTAAAGAAATATCCTTTAAACTTCTTCACAGATTTTATCCAGCAAAACATTATTTGCAAAGATTTTAAAGTTGTATTATTGTAAATTGTATTTTTTGTAATGAATTTGAGGAGACAGCTTTACACTTATTTTGCCATTGTACATACTCAGTCAACTAATGGGGTGAGCAATCATTGTTCAAAACCTCTTTCATTGTTATGGGAAAATTTAATTTTTGGCTTTACTGTCTACTAGGGGTGGCACAAAATATCGATATGCCTATATATCGTGTACAAAATGTACAAAAGATCTGAATTAATTAATCAGACTTAAACTGACTGCAGCCGTTTAGTGCTTGGGCTGCAGTACACCCGTAATGACGGATATACAATACATCAGAGAAGTACCGACGTCATTTAAACCACTGACAGATGAGCCATTGTAATCGTGAAATCTCAGGCATACAGATACCTTCCTCTGTCTAAGCTGGACCAACGTATTTGTGTGTTTTAGACATCCAGCTCTCCCAAATCTTCCACTAGTGTCTCTCTCACAGACCCGCTTTCACTTTGCAAGATCGGTCTACAAAGAGATCACGTGTGCCCGCGGTCAGTGCTGTAAGACTCTTTTACAGTCTATAGACTTCATACAGGAATTTGTGCTCAAGCTATTTCATTCTGCCAAAATTTATATTAGATAAAGATATCAACAGGACATGAGCATATAATTTAAAGGGCCCTTTAACCATTGCAGAACTTGGGGTTAGTCTTGTAGGTGATATTATGAAAACGTAGGCTGAAAATATTAGGGAAATGAAAAACAAATGTTAAAATTACTTTTTATTTTGATGACTAAATAACTAATGTTCTCCACTGCTGGAGACATAAGTGCTAGTGCTAAAAACAAACCAGGGCTAAGCATAAAATACATCAAATAAGTTGGCTAAATTGTAATGTGTCTTTAGTCTACAGAAAACTAGAAAGCAATAGAAAGCAATAGAAAGCACTTGTTTTACATTGTTGCGATTCTATAAAATGTGCTGTTAATAAAAGAAATGCATCTTATAATTTTTTGATGCATTTTTTTACATTCATTTACAAATATTGTGATATACCGTGGATGTTTTTTGTGGTATATCAATATATCGCAGAATCGCTGATATTGTGATATATCAATATCGGGGACAAAATATCGTGATGATATCGTATTGTGATTTAACCTGTGATTTCTACCCCTACTGTCTATCCTAATCAAGAGGAAAATTGTTTTTATTTAATTGATTTACTTATATTGTTAACTAAATTTTACATTCATAAATGTAAATTTACTAATAAGAAACCTGATTTTAGGATATTGCTGACTGAAATATGCTTGTATATCAGAGATTCTCTAAACAAGAAAACCCTACACACATTAAAAATGTGTTAATTCTAATGTATATATTTAATTATTACATATGTACATTTTGTATATTTGTATGTTATTTATACTTATTCCCTGGCATGTACATTTTTATTGTAAAATGGTGGATGAACAAAAATGACATTGAATTTGACTTTTTACATAGAAACAAAACCTAAAATTGGCGGTTCTGTAAATGTACATATGAAGAGTCATTCATTAATTTTCCTTCAGCTTAGCGGATGCCCTTCCAGTCGTACTGGGAAACATACATACACACTCATTCACACACTACGGCCAATTTAGTTTATTCAATTCACCTATAGCGGATGTCTTTGGATTGTGGGGGGAAACTGGAGCACCCGGAGGAAACCCACACGAACATGGGAGAACATGCAAACTCCTCACAGAAACGGGACTCGAACCAGCTACCTTCTTGCTGTGAGGCGACAACGCTAACAACTGAGCCACCGTGCCACCCCATATGAATAGTTCATTGGCTAAAACAGATTACTGTGTTTTATTATTATTATTATTTATTCATGTGTTCAAATTAAATTTCAGTGCACAATAAAAAGTAAGGATTTATGAAAATGTATAAAACTGGGTTATTTTTGTAAATTAATTCTATATACACTCCTGCTCACACTGCATAGCGGTGTTGTTTACTTGCCTGAAGTAAATTCTGTCTGCAAAACCTCAGGGTATTCATCTGGTCTGAAAAGAATTTCATGACAGTGCAGCCTCAGAACTGTTCAGTGGATTTAGCCTCCAAATCTCGCAGGCAGTGAGTCAGTTCGCACAGGTTTACACCATGCAAACATGCTTTACTGAGCTTGAGATAAACCGCTGAAGAAGGACACATAAAGGAATGCAAAAAGGGCAGCGTTCCCTTTCCACAAAAAGAATTTTAAAAAACCCACACATTTCATTTCACAATAAATAGCCAATCACAGGAACTTCTTAGTTTTCATAAAATAAAAAAATGGACAATGGCTAATGACTTTTAATTCTGGGCTTATCAGATAACTGTTTGTAATGTTTGTCATGTGTACATTTATGTGTAAAGCTGTTTTTTTTTTGTACTTTTGCAGTTAGGACTGTGCAATTAATCACAATCCAATTTCTTTTATGATTTTGGCCTTCAAAACCAATAATCGAGATAAAACAATTATTGTGTCATACATGTTCCAGACCCTTTCTAGCTAAACCCAGTTTAACATGGAATTCAGTAAAATCATGTAACATGACTTTTGCAGCAAGATTTATTCATGTTTTTAAAAGCATGAAAGAGTACTTCAGTCTCAGAGACGAGCAGAAGATACAAACGTAAAGTCATCTTTTAGCTTAACCCTTGTGTGAAGTTGGGGACGTTTTCATCCACTTTTGGGGGATTTTGTGACTTAATTTGGCCACAAATTTGTCGTTGTTTTATTAAATGGAATGATTTTTGGTTACAAATCTTATTTTGACACGTATTTTGGGAAAATGCTTTGAAATTTTTCAAAAACTTAACAATACACTTTGGGCAAATTTACTACCCTTTCATTATGTTCGGGGCTGTTTTTGCCCCATTGACTTCCATCTTCTGTGGTATTGAGAATTGTGAAATTTAATGATCTGTAAAATGTATGGGTTTAATAGCTTTATATATATGGTCATATGGCCCCACTCATAATTGTTTTAAATTATCATGATTACAATATTGTCCAAAGTATTTGTGCTTATGATTTTTCACATAACTGAGCAACCCTACTTACAATTTGTATAACACAGTATAAAATGTACCTACAATACATACACTATAATGATAAAAGTGTTGGGACACACCTCCAAATTATAGAATTCAAGTAATACCAGAAGTCGTCAGAGTTGGGTAAGCTTAGAGCGCAGTGAATGGGAGAGTACAACAAATCATTTTTTTGCAATCCTATTTGCTGAAATAAAAAAAGAAAAACTCCACGATGATGTTATCAAGACTTTCAGAAAAAGGAAAACAAATTGTGTGAGACTGATAACGGCAATTACTGTCCCACCCCATAGTAATTAGAAAAATACTTCATTAGAAATACCTCGCATAAGCGGTAATTAGTTTTTTGTAATTTGATGCTAAGTGTCACAGGTGGTTGCAGGAAAGCAGACCCAGTTGCAGCAATGAACAAACAAAGGTGTTTATTGACGGAATTAAGTATAAGTAGACCGACAAGGGGATGATCCAAATATGTAGGGGCAATAACAGACAGGGAAGGGACAAGATGGCACCAGAATCAACAGCCAGCCAGGAGTAAGAGCAACAAAACCAGAGCTAGATACTGGAAACAAGCAGCATAAACTCCAGACTGGCAGGCCAAGGAAGTCAGGACACGAGATAGGACAGCAAACAGGCAGCAATAATTATACAGTAAAATGATCAAACTAAATCTAAAAGAAAATAAGAAATCAAATATGAATCCTAATTAGAAATAAAACTAGACTGACTTGGGAAAAACAGATTAAAGACTTCTAGAATCTTAAAGAGAAATTAAACAATCAAAAAGACAACTAATAATCAACTATTAATACAAGACTGGGACTGACAGCAAATTGGAACAAAAATGGTTATAAGGATAAAAGCAAGACAAAGATTAGAACACAAAATTAAGTAAACACTAGGAGCAAATAAAAGAAGGCAGTAGCCACACACAAACAATAGACAAGAGAATTCGAAGAACAGGCAAGACCGCAAGACAAAACACTAGGTTAGAATACAAGGTAAGGATACAAGGCTAGGATACGACAAGCTCACATGGAACAAACCAGCAAAGAAATGAGAACACACAGCACAATATATAGAACAAAGCACATGAGAGAGGTAAAAACAATCAGGATAACAATGTCTAAACAGTGGACAATAATAATTTAAGACGATATATATTGAAATACCTGAGAAAATCACAGATTTATGCCAAACTTCCTCCTGTCAGCAGGTGGCGCTATGACTGTGACTCAATATTTGCATGTAGATGTCTTCAGGAGAGCAATCTCATCAAACCTGTGAATTTTCGGGCAGATTGGACATTGTGTGGCTGAATTATAAGTACTTCCTCCTCCATGGCTAAGCACTAAACTTTGTCAGTCCGCCCTTCGGTGAAAACTCTAGATCTTCACAATTTAGCATCACAAAAGCCTTTGGACTACACTGAAATTATTTGGTTTTGATCTGATAAAATTTGTAGGAAGAGTTTGTTAAAATGTAAAACACTTAACTTCCTGTTGCCAGCAGGTGGCGCTAAAACTGTATCTTGATATTGGCATGGAAATGTGTTCAGGTCAGGACTGTTATCAAACATGGATTTTGAAGCAGATCAGACAATGTATGCCTGAGTTATAACAACTTCCTGTTTCATGGCGAAGCATCAAAGTTTGTGAGGCCGCCACGGACACGCCCTTCGACGAAAACTCTAGATCTTCGCAATTTAACATCGCCAAGGCCTTTAGATGACAAAACCCAATTTTGGTGTTGATCTGATAAAATCCCTAGGAGGTGTTCGTTAAAATACAACGCCTGGAAATGGCAAAA
Organism: Danio jaintianensis; assembly: GCA_903798115.1. NCBI lineage: Eukaryota > Metazoa > Chordata > Actinopteri > Cypriniformes > Danionidae > Danio > Danio jaintianensis. The sequence continues at coordinate 7,106,159 of CAIGQV010019356.1, forward strand.
ACGGCACTTTTTCGGCAGAGGAAGTTAAAAATATCCAACTTCCCGTTGGGTTTAAGATTTTGCTCCAAGAGATTTTTTGTAGGTTTTGGCATGTTTGATGTGTGTGCCAATTTTTGTACATGTGTGTGAAACGTAGCTCGGGGGCCAGTCCATCAAATGTGCATAGGTGGCGCTGTCGAGTCATTTTGCCACACCCACTTCCGAAACATATAACAAACGTAAATTCTCGCCACTTCTGGGGCATCTATAAAGTTTTGTGAGTTTTCGAGCATATTAGACCCTCAAAAATGTGATTCATTCCAGAGAAGAAGAAGAAGAAGAAGAAACAGAGCAATTCCAATAGGGCCTACGTACCATTCCTGTGTTCAGTCCCTAATAAGAGGATGGGGTAACTGAAAACAAGGAGGAAAGACAAGAGGAGCATGTGGCCAACAAAGGCATGCGAACAAGGAAACTTTAAACATTGACAGGGCAGACAAGACTAGGTCAGGACCATGACAGCAAAGATGATATAATACAAACATAAATACATATAAATATTCATACGTTTAAAAAACAAATCTAAATATTTAAAAACTTTTAAGGGTTTAAGGTGTTGATGACTGTAAACGTGTCAAAACAGTCTTGTGAAAAAGGTCCATTTTAATCACATGCATGTCCACAGGTGTATAAAATCGAGTATCTAGGCATGCAAATTGCTTTTACAAACTTTTGTGAAAGAATTGCTCACTCTCAGGAGCTCAGTAAAGCGTGGTGCCATAAGTTGCCACCTGTGCAACAAAGTTCCTCACTACTAAATATTCCATGGTCAACTGTAAGTGGTATTATAAGAAAGTTGAGCAATTGGGAACTACAGCAGCTTAGTAACGAAGCGGTAGGCCACATAAAATCACAGCATGCTGATGTGTGCAGAAGTCACCAACTTTCTAGATTCAATAGCTACAGACGTCCAAACTTCATGTGACCTTCGGAGTTCAAGAACAGTGTGTAGAGAGCTTCATGGAATTGGAGCGGTTGCATCCAAGCCTTACATTACTAAATGCAGTGGTATAAAGCACACCGCCACTGGACTCTAAACAAGGACATTAAGATGCAAGCAACAAATGCACGTCAGGAAAAAAATCCCTGTAACTGTTGAATGGAATCTGATACACTGTTTCCTTAGCGGAGCGGCACAATGGCATAGTGGTTATCACGATCGCCTCACAGCAAGAAGGTCGCTGGTTCAAGTCCTGGCTGGGCCAGTTGGTATTTCTGTGTGGAGTTTGCATGTTCTCCCCGTGTTCGCCTGGGTTTCCTCCAGGTGCTCCGGTTTCCCCCACAGTCCAAAGACATGCGGTATAGGTGAATTGGATGAACTAAATTGGCCGTAGTGTATGAGTGTGTGTTTGAATGAGAGTGTGTATGGGTGTTTCCCAGTACTAGGTTGCAGCTGGAAGGGCATCTGCTGCGTAAAACATATGCTGGAATAGTTGGCGGTTCATTCCGCTGTGGTGACTCCTGGTAAATAATGGACTAAGCCGAAGGAAAATGAATGAATGAATGAATGAATGAATGAATGTTTCTTTAGCAGACATTCACATAAAGCTACAGAGTTGAAGGCAATCACACTCTTTCAGTAGACCTTTCTCATAATACTCCAGTCTACATGTTACTAAAACTTCTTCAGTAAAGCAGCACAACATTCCTTTATTATAGCTAATGTGGCATATTTGTATTAGTAACAGAGTTCAACTGTTAATCTGACAACTTAAGATCTTCACACAAATGTATTTTGCGATACTTGGTGGTTGCTCATCACAGAATCCTGAGAAAAAACGACAGTAGGCCTATAGTAAATGTAGGAAGTCTGTTTCTCAAGCATCAAATCAGCATTATAGAATGATTTCTGAAAGATCATGTGACATTGAGTCTAGAATAATGATGCTGGAAATTCAACTTTAACTTTACTAATTCAAAGGAACTGCTGTGATGGTAAACTTTTTACAATATACAGTTGCAGTCAGAATGATTAGCCCTCCTGAATTATAAGCCCCCCTGTATATTTTGTTCCCCAATTTCTGTTTAATGAAAAGAAACACATTTCTAAACATAATAGTTTTAATAACTAATTTCTAATAAATGATTTCTTTTATCTTTGCCATGATGACAGAACATAATATTTTGCTAGATATTTTCAAGATATTCAGCTTAAAGTACAAATTAAAGGCTTAACTACAGTAGGTTAATTAGGTTACCTAGGTAAATTAGGCTAATTAGGCAAATCATTGTATAATGATGAAAAAAATATTGCTTAAGAGGGCTAATAATATTGACCTTAAAATGATTTTTAAAAAATTTAAAACTACTTTTATTCTAGCTGAAATAAAACAAATAAGGCTTTCTCCAGAAAATAGAAAAATCCCTTCCTCTGTTAAACATCCTTTGGGAAATATTTGAAAAAATAAATAAATAAAAATAAATAAAAATCACAGAATTTTGATTGTTTTAATATATATATTTTAATATATACAGTAGTACTATATTTTGTCAAATAAATACAGCCTTGGTGAGCATAAGATACTTTTTCAAAAACATATAATCTTATGAGTGGTACAATATATAATTCATTTTCAGAGCACTTTCCATTTCCTTGAAGCAGAAAAGCATTTGTGTTTGTCGTCCGTCTGCAGTCTGGGTTTGGATGTGTGTGTCCTGAGAGACAGATAGCGTGCCAGGCGACTGCATTCACTGTGGCCCCATGTCGACATTACGACCAGATTCATGCCAGGCAAAGCCTGCTGGGACGGGGAGAAACGCCAGTAGGAAATGCCCATATGTGCTCTACTCTCCAAGAGGGAGACAGCCTGATCCTAGAACAAACACACACGCGCACACACACGCACGCACACATGCATGCTAACACACAGACCTACACTAATCCTAGGCCCCTATGATTGTTTTTTCACAAATTGTTTTTTAGACTTAATTTTATTAGTTCTTTTTTTTATTAAATAAAACAGGCTTAATTTTTAAAAAATTTGTTGAAATTAAAAAAAGTTGATTATAATTTTGTTTATTTAGAATATGGAATGGCCAGTTAACTTAAGTCATAAAACATATTCAATTTAACTACAGTTTTTGATAAATAAAAAATAGCAACCCTGTAAAACATTCAGTTTAACAATTTATGACTAATTTAAATTTTAGGGACCCTATAAAATGTTTTACTTTTTTTTTTTTTTTTTTTTAAGATTAAACTGAAATCTAGAATTAAACCAGACTTTTATTTTGATTGGTAGCCCTGAAGACACTGAGTTTCCATATGTACATATGACATTAGCTATAAAACCATGAGCATCACATGCATTATTATTATTATTATAATAAAACCAACTGTTTCATTCATTCACAAAGACACACAGAATGTGCAGATCTCATATTTAAATAATCTCCTTCAATTTAAAATTCACAGGCGGCAACAGTTCGTATCGTGATTTATTAGATGTACACCACTACTTCTGATTTATTCAAATCTTTTTTCCCAAATTTAACAAATTCTGTGACATTCTGTTTTATTCATTCATTCATTTTCCTTCGGCTTAGTTACTATTACAGAGGTCGCCACAGCGGTATGAACCACCAACTATTCCAGCATATGTTTTACGCAGCGGATGCCCTTCCAGCGGCAACCCAGTACTGAGAAACACCCATACACACTCATTCACACACACACACACACACACACACACACAGACACTCATACACTACGGTCAATTTAGTTTATTCATTTCACCTATACTGCATGTCTTTGGACTGTAGGGGAAACCGGAGCACCCGGAGGAAACCCACACCAACACGGGGAGAACATGCAAACTCCACACAGAAATTCCAACAAGTAAATTACAGATAAAAACAAGTAAATTCTTAATCACTGGATTAGATTTCTTAACCACAGTTAGCTTTTTCTCCATCATAAAGAAATGTCCTGCCATTTTCTGTAACTATGTTAACTATGGAAGTTAGGTTAACTAGTCATTGGACAACAGCCGTTTGTTCCGTAGCCAATTGAAAAAAAAAAAAAATCTTAAGGGGGCTTAAAAATGATAAAATAATAATAAAATAATATTGACATTTAATAGTTGTTTTAAAAAAAATAAAAGACTGCTTTTATTTCAGCCAAACTAAAAGAAATAAGACAAAAAAATATAATAGGAAACACTGTGAAAATGTCCTTGCTCCTTTAAACGTCACTTGGGAAATATTTGAAAAAGAATACAAATTTCACAAGACTGCTAATAATTTTGCCTTCAACTGTATATATGCTTACAACAGAAAATGTACTGGAATTTTTACTCTTAATGCAGCATTTTCTAGATTTCCAGCATCTTATGCCTCTATACGGTCATGCTTCAGCAAACAGATGCTGGGCCTTTCTGATTCCCTCATTCCAGCAGTGTGGATAAATTTACAACCCTTCGAGGCAGCTTTTAGTGTAATCCTGTCTAAGCAAGCTTGGATGAATTAAAGAGTTGATCCTGATCAATAAAGATTTAGCGCTCTTTGAAAGCACACACACATAGAGAATCTCAATGGGGGCGATGTGTAAACATGAATAGACGATGACACAATTCACTGTATTTACTGCCTGTTGAGTCACATTTCAGCTCGCATTTGTAGTGTTAGAAATGGATAGATGTCCTGCGCTTACTTGAAGTGAGAGAGTAAAAGAAAGATTCTCTTGAGTCTGTAAATATATATAATAAAAAATAGATATATTTTGGGAAAAGAAAGAGCTGTAAATCCTCTCATGTTTGAATAATACAATAAAACATTAGGCAAGGAAAGATGAGACTCATTAAATATTTACAACAAAAACATTAGAAATAAAAATGGCAACAAAAGCAAAGAATAAAAAAGATGACCGTTTTTAATAAAAGAATGATTTTCTATTGGGGTATATTTAAAGATGTTATTTGTTTCAGTGTAATTATACTTTGAATAAGGAAAATGATTGCTCTATTTTACAGTTATACATGTAAAAAAAAAACAAATTATTATACACTCACCGGCCACTTTATTAGGTACACCTTACTAGTACCGGGTTGGAGCCCCTTTTGCCTTCAGAACTGCCTTAATACTGAATTGAATACTGGCATAGATTCAACAAGGTACTGGAAATGTTCCTCAGAGATTTTGGTCCATATTGACATGATAGCATCACGCAGTTGCTGCAGATTTGTTGGCTGCACATCCATGATGCGAATCCCATTCCAGAAATCGAGACTCATCGGACCAGGCAATGTTTTTCCTATGTTCTATTGTCCAATTTTGTTGAGCCTGTGCGAATTGTAGCCTCAGTCTCCTGTTCTTAGCTGACAGGAATGACACCAGGTGTGGTCTTCTGCTGCTGTAGCCCATCCGCCTCAAGGTTGGACGTGTTGTGCATTCAGAGATGCTCTTGTGCATACCTCGGTTGTAACGAGTGGTTATTTGAGTTACTGTTGTCTTTCTATCAGCTTGAACCAGTCTGGCCATTCTCTTCTGACCTCTGGCATCAACAAGGCATTTGCGCCCACAGAACTGCTGCTCACTGGATATTTTCTCTTTTTCGGACCATTCTCTGTAAACCCTAGAGATGGTTGTGCATGAAAATCCCAGTAGATAAGCAGATTCTGAAATACTCAGACCAGCCCGTCTCTGGCACCAACAAACATGCCACGTTCAAAGTAACTTAAATCACCTTTCTTCCCCATTCTGATGCTCGGTTTGAACTGCAGCAGATTGTCTTGACCATGTCTACATGCCTAAATGCATTGACTTGCTACCATGTGATTGGCTGGTTAGAAATTTGTGTTAACAGGCAGTCGAACAGGTGTACCTAATAAAGTGGCCGGTGAGTGTTTATTTTTGTGCATTATATCAGTATACCAGAGACCAGATGCGAATTTAAATGTACTTATTTTAATAGTAATAATTTTTTTTGAAAAGATACTTTAAATAATGGGGTGAATTAAAATTCCCTAAAGGATTTAGCTGAAAATTGCAGTGCATTTCATAAAACATCAGCAATGTAGGTGCTTATTTGGTCAATTTATATTGTGTAGAGCCTATAAATCTGTCCATATTCCTTATTTTGATCTATTTTTATATTATAGCTGCACTTTACATGCACCAAAATATATTTGCCATCATTAAGAGCTCGCTGGGGACGAGATTCACCTCGTTGTGGGATTATACAGCTCTCTGCAGATTACTGGCGACAGATGATGCTGTAAATCTGCTCAGATACTGAGTGCAGCACAAACCTTCATGATTCTATCATGGTTAGCTGAGTGCATATGTGGTGATTAATCAGAGTTATACTGTAATGCAAAGACTCTAATTAGCCAAGCACTTACCTACTGACATTCTGTTGCAGATTTCCTAGTAGGTGTGGAGGATTACAGGAAAACAGTAACACAATTCAATATCGTTGCAGTATAAAATTGGTTTTCTGCTTTCCAAAACAAAACAAACTAAAAAAAAAAAAAATAAATGTTGGGTTGTTTCAAATATGCACAAACCCAGCCATAGATATATATATTTTTTAATTATTGAAAATTATTAAATTTTTTATATATGTTTGACCTAAATTTGGTTTGAAACAACCCAGAATACATTTTAATTGAGATCCAAATTAGAGAATGACCTGCACCTCCTAAATTTCAAGGTCACTGCTTAGTTTTAATTGAAGTTACCCTAACATGGGTAAAACACATTTTTTATGAGTTACATATATTCTAAAGCAAGTATTTAAAACGTAGATATTTTTAAAAATTAAAGAAGATTTTCAGATAGCTCCCATGTGCTCACGTCATTCAAAGCAAAGGTCATTTTTGACCTACACTGTAAAAAATATCTGTAAATTTGCAGTTTTCTGTATTATGTTTTATCATGTAGTTATGTTTAATTATGATTTGGAATTCCATTATGGGACCTTGCTCTTTCTTCCAACAACTTTTAACCTTGAAAAGTAAAAAAATAAATAAATCAAAATTAAAAAATCATTAACATTTTTAATAGTTTAAAGTAGGGCTGCACGATATTGGAAAAATTTGACATTACGATGTTTTATTTTTCAGCGTTCATAAATTGTTCTCTAATTTTGATCCCCAAATTTAAATGTAATTAATTCCTGTTATGACAGCTCAACTTTCAGCATCATAACTCCGGTCTTCAATGTCAAAGTCCAACCATGGCTGAGTGATTAAAATACTTCTCAAGCAATCCTTCCTTTTAAATTGTGCAGGACCAGAATTCATCCTGATATTCAAATGTCTGTCTCAGTGAGACTGTAGTCTTACTAACATGCCGCTTTTGCTTGATGACGCACATAGTGTATAACAAATGTTATGGTAGCAGCACAAAAAAAGTTTCCTTACACCGTGACACAGCATCTCATTTAAATAATGAAGAGAGACAGAGGGTGAATATTCATCAATATATATTCATGAGAGGTGAGCGAAGTTGTCAACAGTAGTTAATTGCTTGTGAAAAAGCCAATTCCCACATGGTTTCCATTTCTATTTGCTAATTAAACTCTTTAGAATTTACAATCTAAAAGGGAAAGGATTAATCTTTCGACTGATTACAAGGATTATGTTTTACATTGGCAGAAAGATGAATGTGTGACCTTAAAAGGCTCCTTTTTTTCCCTTAAACAGACGCTAATGATGTCTAGGGGCAGCATATTTATTTGCGGGATGAAGGGAGCGAACAAACAAAACAACAAATTTGGATGATTTAAATTAATCTGCGTATAATTGGTGACGGTTGAACGGTTGATTTGAAAAGATGTCTTTCCATTGGCTGGATCTAATCATACAGAGAGTGATTTATTTAGTCTTATATCAAGAGGGAATAATGAAGCACAACCCTTCAACCCATACAAAACACATACACACACACACGCACACACACACGCACACACACACACATTGACGTGTGCCACCAAATTAGAAATACATTTAAATACATTATGCTGCTCCGCTGATTGGCTGTGCCATTGTTTCTGATGCATATTAATGGACTGATTTTTGTATGAGAAGATAGTGGGAAAAGTTTCATTACTGAATCCAGTGGTGAGTGTAATTACTTTCTAGGCACCACCGAATGGAAAAGTATAACATTTCACACTGCATATTGGATAGTCGACACCTAGATCTGCATTTTTGAGAAAGCTGGAAGCGAGTAAGAAAGCAGAGGTTGCCGTCTCAGGGTTTCTGAATCAGCTGTTTCTTCAAACTATATTGTTGCTTGTTAAACCAAAGAGTATGTATAGCAAGAATCTTGAATCACATTTCTAAGGTTTCAAAGTGTTCATTTCTATGACTTATTTAATAGATGTCTTGAGTCAGAATGCATTTTGATCTTTGTTTTTTTTCAGGTAATTTCTATGGGACTCCCAAACCTCCTGCGGAGCCCACCTTGGTTCAGCCGGATCTGGTGGACCAGGTTCTGTTTGAGGAGGATTTTGGCCCTGAAGTTCAAAGAAAGCGAACCACATCCGTCAGCAAGATGGACCGTAAGGACAGTGTGGTCCCTGAGGAGGAAGAGGATGAGGAACGGCCACAGCTCCCAAACGGCATTCCGGGTTAGTTTATGTGTGTCTATGTGTGTGCGTGTGTGTTGTAACTATATATATATATATATATGCGTTCAGGGTCTGCACATTGAAATATTTTTCTAAAGGTCTATGAAGGAAATAGAAAAACAAATAGAAGAAAATGTTTGCATTTGGTTACTGTGCTTGTGTTTAATACTATATGTGGCAATATGGTACATAAAATGATAAGATTTTGGTCTCAAAAATTCTACCTGTTATTTTTTTAATGGCAAGACTGTGGTTAATATGGTTGTAGAGTTCTGAAACGAAAACTTAAATATAGTATTTTTTGGTAGTTTTAATTAGCTTGTAGACTCTTTCAGTTTTTATTTTTTATAGCCATTGTCTCACAATTGTAAAAAAAAATTACATAGAAACTGCTTGTAAGTTTCACAATCAACACAAATAACTGTGGCGTAGCACAATCAATTTAACAAGAAATTATCAGAAATTCTATTAGTTTCTTCTTAACGTGTACTAAATGATACAACTTCTAAAATATATTTGTTCTTCAGTATATGTACTTTTTGGCTTTTTAAAATATTTATATTTTTTGTCAATTGTTTTAAATAATTCCACTTCTATTGCTGTGCTCCTACATTAGTTCTTTATTAAAAGTAGTTGTACTGCAGGACTGTGACCTAAAAATAGCCTATATAAAACTGTCAGAACTTCAATTCAGGCAATTAATTAGTCGTCTGGGAGCATGTCAAACAAAGTGATCAAAGGCTGACAATTTTGCCTTACAAGAAAGAAACATTCTTGAAATTTGTCTCAGACAGGATATCTGGTAAAATCTTTGGTAAAATCCTAGTGCCTGAGGCTTGAACCTGCAGTCTGAGGCCTTACATGATCCCGTACCGAAGAGATCTGTCCTCTGCTCAAGGAGAAGTCTGCACCAACAGGCTAGCTTTGCTTAAAAAAGAGCCAAACCCCCTGCTCACTTGCTCTCATTAGTTCACACTATAACCTTATAATCCGTTCGAGATCAGCAGTTGTGCTTTCAAGGCTCCGGGCCTGAAATTTATGCTCTATTTGTATACTGCAGTACATTTGGTAAGCGAGTCACATTGCTCCATAATGGCTTGCTTAATGCGTAGAGGATTCATGTCCATGACCCTGGTGTCGATCAGCTTTAAGCCTAAATGAGCTATTTAGATGTTTACGGGGCTTTAACTTTTAACCCTTGCTTTTGAAAATAATGTATAATCCTCAAGTGTAACCAAGAGGAACCAAGCTTATACCGTCAGTATTTTTTTCACTGTGAATCAAGCATAAAATAACAATTATATATAGTCTTCTTGTGGCTATACAAGGCACATGCAGAAGAATCTCAAACTCTTCTTAATAATCCAATAATCATAGAAAACAATGGAGAAATAATAATTTAAATACAATATTGTAATCACCTCTGTGTAAACCACAGAAATGCTGTTTTGTGAAAACAGCACACATTTTACAGTGTTATATTAGTTTTTGCATATATACATGTACATGGGAATTCATTCATTTCCTTCGGCTTAGTCTCTGATTTATCAGAGGTTCTCACAGTGGAATGAACTACCAACTATTCTAGCATATGTTTTACACAGCAGATGCCCTTCCAGCCACAACCCAGTACTGGGACACACCCATAACACTCATTCACACACATACACTACAGCCAATTTAGTTCATCCAATTCACTCATAGCGCATGTCATTGGACTGTGGGGGAAACCGGAGCACCCGGAGGAAACCCATGCGAACACAGGGAGAACATCCAAACTCCACACAGAAATGCCGACTGGCCCAGGGAACTTCTTGCTGTGAGGCCATAGTGCTAACCACTGAGCCACCGTGCTCGTTGTTGTGTAAGCATACCCTCAAATACAAAGCATAACTAATGAACTAAACGTGGAGCAGGTGAACACAATCAACAAAATGAGTAACTATGACAACCAATTAGAAAGGACAAATCAGCCGTCAGAAACTTACAATTAAACAGAAAGTGGCTCTTACACACTTTTTTGTATTCAAATTGTGAAAAATTCAGTTTTATGGCCAGTGTACTGTAAAAATATGATCATTAAACCATGACAACTTCTTTTTTTATGCTACTTTATACTGAAAGAAAACCTATTATACATAGATTGAAACATGTTAATCACATAATAAAAAAAGACATTATACAAGATTTAACTTGATATTTTAAATCAGTTTAATCTTATGTACATTTAAACAAAGACTATAGGATACACAAGACGTGTCACTTTTATAGTTTTAAACGGGGAAAAGTATAACGGTCAATATGGTGAATGAAGCCCCACCTTCTAGTACAGGAGACAATCAGCGATCACTATAGACTGACAAATCTCTGGCGGAGGGGCTCAGACAAGCCATGAGTTTCTGCAGACTTTGTCTGATTATACCATTTAGAAATTAAACTAAAGACACAGTTGTTCTTTAATTTTATTGGTGATTCCTAATATGAAATTTAATCATAAGCTTGGCAAGCAATTTTGGAGAATTTGATGTTTCCCTATTCAAACAAAATGCCCGAGCATACTGCCCGAGAAGCGTTTCAAAGATGGCGGCCGAGTTAAATGACTTGCGTTAAAGGTACTTTAGTTTAAATGCCTTGTAAAGTTCATATGATTCAACTTACAAACTTAAAGGCAGCAGCTAATTTTTCATAATGTAAGAAAATCTATTTATTTTACAATTTATTTTGAATTTATTTATTTATATCTCATACCATGATAATGCTATATTTACTGTAGTACCATGGTAATTTATGAATTTTAATAAATGGTCCCTTGCCCCACTACATTATATATCCTCCTTAAGCCCGTTTTCTGAGCCTAAATGTTTTAAAAAGCAAAGCCCCTTGACGCTGTAGTTGTATTCTGAAATGTATTGCTATTAATTAATGGCCGTTGTGTTTATATGGTCATTTGGACTGCTGGTACTGGTGAGGTTTTCCCTCCCAGCTTTGGCATAAGGTGAATAGTTATTGCAAGGAATTAGTTGTTGAATATTCACAGAAATATGTAATCCCTTGGCTCATGTTAACAGAATCATTCAATGAGCAGTGTCCTTGCAGCACAATAGTGTCATATTTGTTTTAAAGGCTTTTAACAGTTCAAGTGTGTTTAAAGAGAGGGAAATGGCAGCAAATTACTTACTGCTTTTACGTATAATCCCACTGTTACAAGGATTTGTTTCTTTGCTGCAGTGTTATTGAAGTAAATTGCTATTCTGCTATTGCTATTGATATTGAGCATTTCTGTGTTACACATCATCCAATTCTAAATAGACTAAATGCACATCATTTGATGCAGTAAGTCTCATGGAAAATATCAGATAAGAAATGTAATTACTATATCTTAAGGCATTTATTTACTCAAGTGATTCAATCACTTGACTTATAACTTCTAAATATCCTATAAACCATAATGGATAGTGTAAGAGCCATAATTTGAAAGATTATAATTTATCCATAGAGTGCTCAAATACATGTACTAAATACATATATTATTAATATGTTTAGTTTATGTGTGCATTTATTAATCTTTCCCCTTGTTTGTTTATAATGGTTTACTCTGCTTGTCGTTGGACTGTTTTAAGTTATTGTTATGGGGGTGCCTTTGACAAGCGTTTAAAATGAAAGTAAGATGGATGGAGCATCAGTTTTTCACAGAGTTTTCTGTGTATTGTCTAAGTTTTAAGTGTAAGTTTATTGTTGTTTATTTGAACATGAACAAACCTGAGTCAATTATTTGCCCAAATGATTCTAAAGATTACTTATACTACAGATAAGACTAGGTAGTAAACGTTTAATTCTTTAAATACGAGTCAAACATGTTTTTGCTTTTTTTGCCTTTAAGCTTTAAAACAAATACAGTTCTTAATTTTTTTTAATAAGAATTGTAAAGTATCGTACATTTAGATTGCAAATAGAATTACTTTGCAAAATATTTTAATGAGCCTCACAGCAAGAAGGTCGCTGGTTCGAGCCTCGGCTGGGTCAGTTGGCGTTTCTGTGTGGAGTTTGCATGTTCTCCCCGTGTTTGCGTGGGTTTCCTCCGGGTGCTCCGGTTTCCCCCACAAGTCCAAAGACATGCGCTATAGGGGAATTGGGTAAGCTAAAATTGTCCGTAGTGTATGTGTGTGAATAAGTGTGTATGGGTGTTTCCCAGTGATGGGTTGCAGCTGGAAAGGCATCCGCTGCGTAAAACATATGCTGGATAAGTTGGCGGTTCATTCCGCTGTGGCGACCCCAGATTAATAAAGGGACTAACCCGAAAAGAAAATGAATGAATGAATTAATTAATTAATATTTTAATGACAAAAAAATGGAATTACTATGTAAAATATATTTTTTTTTTAGCTTAAAGGCCATTGACTTCCATAGTATTTGTTTTTCCTACTATAGAAGTCAATGGTTACAGGTTTTCAGCTTTCTTCAAAATATCTTGTTTTGTATTCAACATAATAAAGAAACTTATTAGGTTTGAAACCACTTGAGGGTGAGTAAACAATGGGTACATTTTCATTTTGGGGTGAACTATCCCTTTAAGAAAGGTTGAACATTTTCAGAGCAATGAGTATTATATTTTACATATAGTTGAAGTTAGAATTATTAGCCCTCCTAAATTATTAGCCCCCCTGTATATTTTTCCCCAATTTCAACACATTTTTAAACATAATAGTTTAAATAACTCATTTCTAATAACTGATTTCTTTTATCTTTGCCATGATGACAGAACATAATATTTTACTAGATATTTTTCAAGATACTAGTATTAAGCTTAAAGTGACATTTAAAGGCTTAACTAGGTTGATTAGGCAAGTTAGGGTAATTAGGCAAGTGATTGTATAGTGATGGTTTGTTCTGTAGACAATGGAAAAAAATATTGCTTAAGACAGCTAATAATATTGACCTTAAAATGGTTTTTAAAAATTAAAAACTGCTTTTATTCTAGCTGAAATAAAACAAGATGAAAGATGAAAAAATATTATAAGAAATACTGTGAACAATTCCTTGTTCTGTTAAACATCATTTAGGAAATATTTGAAAAAGAAAAGAATATTTCACAAGAGGGCTAATAATTTAGGAGGGATAATACTTCTGACTTCAACTGTATACCATACTTTATCCTGTGTTTTTTTTCTCATTTGCTTTAAGTAATTTCTTCATTTCAAGACAGATTAAGTTGAGTGTGTGTGATGCACACATTCAGAATTGTGGAATGAGAGAAAACTGTCCACCAGAGTCTGTCGAGCGTCTGATAAACGTGAGTGAATGTCACCTCTTCATCTTCCTCTACAAAAACCTGAATCCAGCGTGCCGTCATTCTCAGAAAGCCTTTGTTAAAGCGTCGACACTTATGGAAATATATTCTCTCATTTCCATGTCAGTGTAACACTCATCCAAGTAAGATTCTGCCACACAGGTTCTTTAGTTTAATACTGTGTGTGCCTAAAAATGGTGATTGTACTGTACGCAGCGCTGCATTTCTTCCACTGTGTATCCTGTAATCATTTTTAAGATCACTTTCAGACACTTTTATGTACTGCTAGTATATATTCTGAATATATGTCTGCCTAGGAGGGGCATCCGCAGTGTTATCTACAGTATTATCATGCAAAAATGTTTGACTATGTTTTGTTGTCATGCAGGTGTTTCAGTATATTACTTTTGCTATTGAGAGTGGTTGGTACTGTAGTTTGGTTGTTTTGTGCCCACATTTTGTGAATCTCTGTAAATTTCTAAGCACTTCATTTTCACAACTTTAAAGATGATTTTCTCCATATTTAGATTTGTTTGAACCCTCAAATTCCAGATTGTAAAATAGTTGTATCTCTGCCAAATATTTTCCTATCCTAACAAATAATAAATCAATGGAAACCTTGTTTATTTGTTTTTTAAGGTAATGGATAAATCTAAATGTCATTAATTTACACTTACGACAATTTTTTTTGTCCAGGGTCACAAACAGGAGTATAAGTATCTTGGTACAATCTTTGATACCACATTAAAGTTCCAGCAGAACTCAGAAGTTGTTACTAAGAAAGTGCATCAGAGAATGTATGTTCTTAGGAAACTGAACTCTTTCTGTGTAGAAAAAAATACTGAGAACTTTTTATACTACCTATATTGAGAGTATATTAAGCTTTTCCTTTTTATGCTGGTTCTCCTCACTTTCCATTAGAGACAAAAATCTCCTTCAAAGCTTAGTCAAGACTTGCTCCAAGATTATTGGTTTGCCTCTGCGGAGTCTAGCAGAATTACATGAACAGCAAATGATAAGGAAAATTCAATGTGTGATAGGAGATGATTCCAATCCTCTGAAGCCGTTTTTTGTACTGTTGCCCTCTGGAAGAAAGTTCAGAAGCATTAAATGCTCTTCTAATAGATATAAATTCACCTTTGTTCCTAAGGCCATAAGGCTTTATAACCTTACATTTTAGGAAGTTTTACATTTTTAATGTATGGGTCCTTTCCTTATTGCTGTTTTGTTTTTTTGTAGTATTATTATATTTATGAAGTTATTTTGAAGCATGCTGAATTGTGTTTTTTAATATTGTTTGTAAGTGATTTGTCTCTTTATGTGTTTGTTGTATCATGATTCTACTGCCCTAATTTAATTGCCCCTGGTGGGATTAATAAAGTTGTTAAACATAAACTTAAACAAACAGTGAATAAATTAGGGCTGCTCGATACTGGAAAAAAACGGACATTCTGACTTTTTAATTTTTCTGCGATATATATTGCAATATGAATATAATTTCACAAAAGATGTAATAACTCTAATAGGGGGGGGGTGGGGTACCTCTGCATAAAACATAATAAAAAATTAGCAAGCTGAAAACAAGCTTTAACAAAGATGAGCAATATTTGCTTTGTGTTTTATTTTTTTCTAACAGTATTGAAAAACAGAAATTCATTATTAATCAAATGTAAAATGACACCGTATAGACTTCATTGTAGAAATAATTCAAATACAGTTAATCTTGTTAAATCTATAAACTTTAGAAATTCTTGCTTTAAATTTGCTTGATATCTTAGTCACAGGTCTTAAAAACACATCCAACGGAAAATCGTTCACTCTATTAGGGTTAAACTTTGTGGTTCCTGGTTAATTATAATCCCAACTCAACATTGCAGATCCTGCGATGTGACTATTGTGGATTCTCACACTGCGATATCGATGCTGAAACAATACAGTTGAAGTCAAAATTATTAGCCCTCCTGTGATTTTATTTATTTTTTGTTTAAATTATTATTATTATTTCTTTTTACAAATATTTCCTAAATGATGTTTAACAGAGCAAGGAATTTTTCACAGTATTTCCTATAATATTTTTTCTTCTGGAGAATGTCTTATTTGTTTTATTTAGGCTAAAATAAAAGCAGTTTTGGCTTAGTCCCTTATTTAGCAGAGGTCGCCTCAGCGGAATGAACCGCCAACTATTCCGGCATAAGTTTTACTCAGCCAATGCCCTTCCAGCCATAACCCAGTACTGGGAAACACACATACACACTTTCATTCACACACGCACTCATACACCACGGCCAATTTAGTTCCCAGAGGAAACCCACATGAACATGGGGAGAACATGCAATCTCCACACAGAAATGCCAACTGGTCCAGCCGGGACTCGAACCAGCAACCTTCTTGCGGTGATGCGACAGTGCTAACCACTGAGCCACCATGCGGCCTGTACTGTCATCATGGCAAAGATAAAAGAAATCAGTTATTAGATTAGTTATTAAAACTATTATGTTTAGAAATGTGTTGGGAAAAAAAAATCTTCTTTCCGTTAAACAGAAATTGGGGGAAAAATATACAGGGGGCTGATAATTCTGACTTCAACTATATTGTGCAGCCCTAGTCTCTATCTACAGTTTTCTCTCATGTACCCAAAGCAGGAAAAGATCTTGCTTGCACATCTTCCTACTTTGACATGCAAATAGTTCTCCTGGCTAAGTTTTGCATTGTGCTCTTAACGCCCTTTCTGTTCCTCAGAGCGGACGGAGGAGTGGAGGAAAGCAGTGCCCAGTTACACTCAGTCCAGCGGTGCAGGAGGCAGCGGGACACTGGAGATCCGCACCTGGAGCTCTTTACCCAGAGACGACAGCCTGGAGCCCCTGCCCTACAACTGGGAGATGGCCTATACAGAGACGGGCATGGTCTACTTCATTGAGTGAGTGCGTGCGTGCATGCATGTATGTATGTGTGTGTGTATGCGTGTGTGTGTGTGGCTGGACAAGGAGACATATTTAGCCTTTATTTACTGCATGCTGGACTCATGTCACCTTCTGGTTTACTGCATCATAAATAATGAGGGCTGTTTATAGCATATATATTTCTATTGATGTTTATAGCATCAAGTATGTTGATCCATTACTGGAGAAAAGTTCATTTCACTTAAAAAAATGAAAATGCAGTTACTTTATAGAGTTAATGCTACTTGAAAAGTCTCATTTCAGTTAGTACTTACAGTATTTGTGATATATGTGATGATGTGTATACATATCATATGATGTATATCCATGTACATATATATATGAAATATGACTTATTTGTGAATAATTTTCTTGATCACAAAAAAAGCCTTTTAATCAAAAGGCTTGTTTTTGGTAAAATAATATAAATTAAAATAAAAGAATATAAATGAAAAAGAAAAAATAATAGTATACAATTTCTTTACCTTAAAATATGGTGATATGGTGGCTCAGTGGTTAGCACTGTTGCCTCACAGCAAGAAGGTCGCTGGTTCGAGTCCCAGCTGGTTCAGTTGGCATTTCTGTGTGGAGTTTGAGTGTTCTGCCAGTGTTGGCGTGGGTTTACTTCGGGTGCTCCGGTTTCCCCCACAGTCCAAATACATGCGGTATAGGTGAATTGAATAAACTAAATTGCCCGTAGTGTATGTGTGTGAATGAGAGTGTATGTATGTTTCTCATTACTGGGTTGCAACTGGAAGGGCATCCACTGTGCAAAACATATGCTGGATGAGTTGGCGGTTCATTCCACTGTGGCGACCTCTGATGAATAAAGGGACTAAGCTGAAGGAAATGAATGAATGAATTAAATGTAAAAGCAAATCTACACAAAATGTAAAATAATATTAATAATATTTATTAATATAAAACAATGTAAATAATAATAATAATAATATATAAAATGTCATTAAATTTAAAAGAAAATTGTAAATAAATAAATAAATTCATTCATTCATTCATTTTCTTTTCGGCTTAGTCCCTTTATTAATCTGGGGTCGCCACAGCGGGATGAACCGCCAACTTATCTAGCATATGTTTTACGCAGCGGATGCCCTTCCAGCTGCAACCCATCACTGGGAAACATTCATACACACTCATTCACAACGGACAATTTTAGCTTACCCAATTCACCTGTACCGCATGTCTTTGGACTTGTGGGGGAAACCGGAGCACCCGGAGGAAACCCACGCGAACACGGGGAGAACATGCAAACTCCACACAGAAATGCCAACTGACCCAGCCGAGGCTCGAACCAGCGACCTTCTTGATGATGTCTGACGAACGTGCTACCCACTGCGCCACCGCGTCGCCCTAAATAAATAAATAAATAAATAAAATAAAAATACCACTAAAACATTAGACTAAAATAAATTTGGTCACATGAAAAGAAATGAATGAAATGTCTACTGAGAGCAAAATGAAATATTAAATAAAATTTTACTACAGCTGGTCAAGAAAAGAAAGAAAACATGTATAATTTTCACTTTGTTTTTAATCTATTTAATTTAATTGAGTTTGATTTAATTGAATTTAAAATTGATATAAAATAGAAAATAATTCAAACTATTAATAAAAACAATAGTATCTCAGTAGCACAAAAATAACACTATTAGTTTGTTTTAGTTTGTTTTAGTTTACCTTTTAAAGATTTTTAAAATAGTTTTTCACTCATTTATTGCTGTTTGATTTGACACAGGATATTGTTTTCCATGTTTAATAATGGTTTTATTCCTTATAGGTTTCGGTACAGTAAACACAACACCACAAGATTTCCTTTTGTTTATTTCTGTGGTTTGTTTTGCATTTATACCACTGTAGCATTACTGTAGAGGGTTTTCATTTAGTTTTTATTTTATTCCTGGAGGCACATAAAGCAATATTGGGATGCAGCGCTGGCATGCAAACCCATTGTATATAAATTGTACATTCATACAAAGGTTGTATTTATTGTTTTTAAGTTTGCAGCTGAATACTCCCATTGTTTTGTCAGTAATATTTGTGAGCAGTGTTAGGTTTTTTCTTCCTCCATTGCACTGCTGTCAGATTCTATTCAGGTCAAATCTCAAACTCCATCAACGTACTATTGCAATTTCTATTTTCTCAAACGGCATGCTTTATCACTTACTTTCTCCATCTCGCTGATATCTGATGTTCCTCTCACTCTGGAGGAGTAGCGTTGCTTTTAAAAGTCAAGAACCGAGCTGTCAGAACCAAAGAATAAATATAGCCTGCAGTGTGGCCTAGATGCTCTTTAAAGAACAGAGTCAAGCTTGTGTGTGTGTGTGTGTGTGTGTGTGTGTGTGTGTGTGTGTGTGTGTGTGTGTGTGTGTGTGTGTGTGTGTGTGTGTGTGTGTGTGTGTGTGTGTGTGTGTGTGTGTGTGTGTGTGTGTGTGTGTGTGTGTGCGTGCATGTGTGCGTGTTTGTGTACGTTTGGGGTTGCAATCATAAATGTTTTATGGTTCTAAACATTTTCCAGTTCAGTTTGTCAGACTCATAACTAAAGGCCATTGAAAGTTGCTCCCTCTTTGACCTGCCAAGACTTTCTTTATGCATCTAAATAAGCTGCTCTTCTTAGGTTTAGATTTCTTCGTTTATTATATGTGTGTATATATTTTTGAATTATTTTTTATTTTAATTTTATGTTATTTTAGGACATCAAATGGAAATGAAAAGTTTCATTGTCTACTAGTGGAAATAAAATAAGATCAAGACATTTTTCTTTTTTTTATTGTATTTGATATTATTTTAGTTTTAGTTTTTTATGCATCTTAATCAGCTCTTATTTTTCAGGACATCAAGTTAAACAAAATGGAAATTAGATATTTTATTGGCCACTAGAGGAAATAAATTAAGATCAAGATATTGATTTGATTTTTGTTAACATTTAATTTATTTTGTTTTTATATGCATCTAAATCAGCTCTTCTCAGTTTTAGTTAAGATTGTTTTAGTTATTATGCTAATATTTTTTTATTTAAAATTTGTATATATAGTTTTAATTATTTATCTTATTTTAGTTATTTCAGGGTATCAAATTAAAGAAAATGAAATTTAGATATTTCATTGGCCACTAGGGGAAATAAAATAAGATCTGTTTTATATTATTTTATTTTATTTTATTTTCAGTTATCATTTAGTTTATTTTTTTGTTTCTTTTATGCATCTAAATCAGCTCTTCTCAGTTTTAGTTAAGATTATTTTAGCTATTATACTAATATTTGTTTATTTAAAATGTATATAATTTTATTTTTATATATTACAGCATCTTTATCAAAAAGCCCTAACATTGAATGAATGAACTAATTAATGAATCCATAGCAATGAATCAGCCAATAATGTTAACATAGATTTTAAGATGACATCTCTCTAATATAACTTGTTTGAGTCAACGAGCATTCATTAGTCAGTTCATTAAAGCTGATTAACTGAAAGTAGCAACCTGATGTATTTTAATGAAATAAAAACAAATCAACAGTCGAGCAAAATTATAGGCTGTTCAACGGTTGAGCTTTCCTTTACATCTAAATACACGTCTGAAATCTAATATTATTTTCTTTTTTTGCTTTATAGCCACAACACGAAGTCGACAACGTGGTTGGATCCTCGTCTGGTGAAAAAAGCCAAGCCTCCTGAAAAGTGTGAGGATGGAGGTGAATCACTGCATACACACATTTATACCTGAAGCTGCAAATAAACTGAATGACTAATAACAGCATATGAGAGTAGACGTTCAGTTGCGTTCAGTCAGATGTGTGTGGTGTTGTACATTTTACTATTCATACACAGAACAGAGGAGAGGATTGCGTAAGATCATATGAATACATGCTCTTCCTCTTCACTTTTCATTGTAATGAACACGCACATGAGCACACATGATGTCTAATGAAATGTAGACGCTCCTTTTAGGGAAATTTTGACGTCCTGTGCTGTTTGCACAATGGTGTGTGTGCGTGTGTGTGAAGCTCTCTGTAGCGTGAACAGCTTCTTTTTTTCTCCTCATTAGTGAATTTGGGCATAATGTACATACAGGAGAGAGGATACATATACGCACACACACAAGCACACAGCAAAATTATTTATTTTATTATTTATAATTATTATTAAATTTTATTATTTTGTATGACATTACATTATGAAAGTTTATTTTGTTTTATTTTATATGCCCAGCTAAAATGAGTACACCCCTTACGACTCTTTCTTAAATTAATATGTTTTATTTTAGATTATATTATTTTGTTTTTACTTTTTTTTTTGTTATTATTAGAGTATATCTTATTTTATTTTATTTTATTTTATTTTATTATTTTATTCAGCATAAATGAGTACATAACCCCATAAAGGGTATGGATCTCTTTTAAATTAATATATAATACATGTTTTATTTTGTATGATATTTAATAAAATTGTTATTATATTATATTATATTATATTATGCAGTGCCCAGCATAAAGGAGTACACCACTTACAGATCTCTCTAATATTATTTATTAATTTAACAAATTATTAATTTAACAATTTAACAAAAATGTCTACATACCAATGAATATTCATTCATTCATTCATTTTCTTTTCGGCTTAGTCCCTTTATTAATCTGGGGTCGCCACAGCAGGATGAACCGCCAACTTATCCAGCATATGTTTCACGCAGCGGATGCCCTTCCAGCTGCAACCCATCTCTGGGAAACATCCACACACACTCATTCACACACATACACTACGGACAATTTTAGCTTACCCAATTCACCTATACCGCATGTCTTTGGACTTGTGGGGGAAACCGGAGCACCCGGAGGAAACCCACGCGAACACGGGGAGAACATGCAAACTCCACACAGAAATGCCAACTGACCCAGCCGAGGCTCGAACCAGCGACCTTCTTGCTGTTAGGCGAACGTGCTACCCACTGCGCCACCTCGTCGCCGCACCAATGAATATATTAGGGAAAAATATTAAATAATTAAATACGATTTTATTAAAGAAGAAAAAAAATCAAGAGAAGTGAAAAATCTAGAAGAAATGTTGTATTTCTTTCTGTTCCTAAAGATGTTAGATGACCACTCTCTTATTTGAATAAATATAACATTTGAATAAAACTATTGTTTTAATGCACCACAATATATTGTCTATATTCACTCAAATGGATAAAAATATTAATTTTCAAGAGGGGTGTACTTATTTATGGTGTGTGCTGTATATTAGATTATCTACTTTTTTTTGTCAATCAACATATGTGAAAATAAAAGAGTCAGGCATTTAGCTTTTGGTACTTTATTTTTAATTTTTTTTAAATATATAATATATATATATATATGTATGTATGTATGTATGTATATGTATGTATATGTATATGTATATGTTTTTTTTTCTTTTCTTTGTTTTTTGTAGCAAATATATAATTTACATAATTGAGAAATCATTTCCATGCTTTGCTTAGTCTGAACATTACAAATTGGTCATTTGTTCTTAATAATATAAAATTTAATTTTCTCTTTTTTTCTGCAACAAAACACATTTCTGGACCAAACAGAAACACACATTTTACTCACTCTCCCTTGCTTTTTACATTAACCAGACTGCTAGTAAGACTTTTTTATATCTAAATAAATTGTTTAAAAAAAAATTTTTGGTTATCATTTGTATACAAATTATTACAGATTGTATAAATGTTTTTTTGTTCTGTTTTGTGCTTATAAAAAACTGTTATATAAATATATATAAATATAAATAAATAATAAGTTTATAAACTATTTAATTAAGTAAAATAATTAAAAAGACATAAAATAACAATAATAGTAAAAAAATAAAAAACACCAGTCCATCTAAACATGCACCATATAGAATAAATAATATACAAAATATTGAGTAAGACTTCTTTATACAAATTCTCTAACCTTGTACTTTCTGGCTGTCCTCTGATAGCAAAGTTTGTTAACATCGGAAAGATCAAAAAATGTGATATCTTATGAAATGCTGTGCGCTGTTGTTAATGATGTTGCATCAGCTAGAAGCGTCTGTATGTGTTTGTGGATTTGCATTTAATCTCAATCCTCTCATTCCCGGATCATCAGAGCTTCCATATGGATGGGAGGAGATTGATGACCCGCAGTACGGCACATACTATGTGGAGTAAGTGTGATGACACGACTGTATCTGTGTGTGCACTCTGTTTCTTGATGAACATTGACGTATAATCTTTCTCTCTTCAGTCATATTAACCAGAGAACCCAGTTTGAGAATCCAGTTGTAGAGGCCAAGAGGAAACTGGGTCTGGACACTGCAGTGGCGACTCAAACCCAACAGAGGGCAGCACCTCCTCCAGGTACATCAACTATACTCACTTTAAGTGAAGTGAAGTGAAGTGAAGTGAAGTGAAGTGTAGTGTGGCCAAGTATGGTGTCCCATACTTGGAATTTGTGCTCTGCATTTAACCCATCCAAGTGCACACACACAGTTAGTGAACACACACATACCGTGAACACACACCCGGAGCAGTGGGCAGCCATGCTGCGGCGCCCGGGGAGCAGTTGGGGGGAACGGTGCCTTGCTCAAGGGACTCACCTCAGTCGTGGTATTGAGGGTGGTGGAGAGTGCTGGTCATTCACTCCCCCCACCCCCAATTCCCGCTGGTACCGAGTATCGAACCAGCAACCTTCGGATCACGAGTCCAACACTCTAACCACCAGGCCACGACTTAAAGAGACCGTTCACCCAAAAATCAACATTCTGTTAGCATTTATTCATCCTCCACTTGTTCCAAACATGGGTTTTCTTTCTTCTATTGAGCACAAAGGAAGATACAGAGAATAATAATTTTAAAAAAACAGCCATTGACTTCTATAGTTTATACTATGGATGCCAATTGATAGTTTTCAGTCATTAAAAACCATCATGTCCCTGTCAGAGCTACAATTCGGCAATGTTTACATCTATCTTGTGGATATTCCTCAGCGATTTAGTCACTGGTGATGGCGTTGTAGTGTGTAAGTGTCTGTTTTTTATATTTGGTGTCGGTTTCTTTTGCTTTAGATAAATATTTGCTAGTACGGGAAAATCTATTCATTCACTTTTGCTATTTATTTATTTATTTATTTATTTTTATACTTAGTTCACCCAAAAATGAATGTTTTGTTATCATTTATTCATCCTCCACTTGTTTCAAACATGGGGTTCTTTCTTCGGTTGAACACAATCCTTTGTGTTCAAGATACAGATAAATAAATAAATAAATAAAATAAATAAAAAACAGCCATTGACTTCTATAGTATTTTTTTGTTCTTACTATGGATGCCAATTGATAGTTTTCAGTCATTAAAAACCATCCGGTCCCTGTCAGAGCTACAATTCGGCAGTGTTTACGTCTATTTTGTGGATATTCCTCAACGATTTAATAATTGGTGATGGCGTTATAGTACGGTGGCCGAGAGAGCTAAACATACTGCAAATTAAGAAAACACATGCAATTTCAAAAAACACTGGCATATTAAGAAAAGATCTTCATCCGTTTGACAGCAGACATGCTGCAAATCCTCACAAAGCATACACATTTAAAAACGCTCTGCATTTTCTGACAACGTAAACAAATGACAAAAATTTTCTCACAACACTTGCAAATAGAATGAAAGCTTACCCCAAAAGCTTACCCAATTCACCTATAGCGCATAGGACTTGTGGGGGAAACCATAGCACCCGGAGGAAACCCACACAAACACAGGGAGAACATCCAAACTCCACACAGAAATGCCAACTGACCCAGCTGAGGCTCGAACCAGCGACCTTCTTGCTGTGAGGTGACAGCGCTACCCACTGTTTTTGACTCTTCTAAAACATAAAAATACCATATGTTTGCAGATATTTAAAAAACATGCCTAGTGAACATTCTTATTTATCTGAATAACAATGCTAAAATCAGATATTCTGCTTTGAAAATGTCTGTTACGTGCCGGAACGGGTGTCTTTGTTTTGATTCTTTTAACCCGCCCACTGCCCAATTTATAAATATTGCGAACGTAAACATTAGGTAAGCAGGTTACATTGAACAACACGCTACGTGACGAGATTTGCAGTGATAAGCAATTTGGCTGTTTGCACCAGACGAAACACGACAGAACTTTAAATACAGCCATTCAGAAGCACAGAATAGTGCACTTACTGCACTCCAACGAAATGTTATGGTTTACAATCTAATTAATACATATTAAACCTCTTTAACATTATTAAATATACATGCTGAATGATTGATATTTGTTAACTTAGCTTGAACTGAGACACAGTTCTAAAGTTCAATTTCAAATGGTTTATTTTATTTTCGAGATCTGAGGTAAACTATCTGCTGCTGCTTTCAGTATATGGCAATAAATGTCATGTAAATGGCATTCAAACTCACATTATTAGCATTTAACGCTGAATAAAGCACATGAGGTGTACCTGAGGTGATCATAGTTCATCCTGTTGTTCACCTGTGAGAAATAGAAGCCGTTTTTAAAATAGAAATTTCAGGTGTTGGTTTGGACAAAAACTCTTTTTAGTATGAAAAAATATTTCTTCTACCGCGTGCCGTTGCTTTTAGTTAGAAAACAGTTCAAATCAGCCTTAAATCAGCCTTTAGGCTCGATAGTTAGGCACACTCATGTCAATCTGGCAACCTGCGCTTGGTGTGCTTTGATCTAGGAGTTCAATACCTAGTTCAACCACTGGGTGTCAAACTTACATACTGCACCTTTACTGCACCTTTTTTGTTTGCGTTGTGAGAAAATGCAACACGTTTTCTTAATTAGTTTGCTTTGTGAGGATTTGCAACACTTGTGCTGTCACACTGATGAAAATCTTTTCTTAATTTGCTGGTGTTTTTTGTAATTGCATGTGTTTTCTTAAAATGCAGCACGTTAAGCTCTCTCGGACACCGTATTATAGTGTGTAAGTGTATGTTTTTATATTTGGTGTCAGTTTGTTTTGCTTGGATGAATATTTGCTGGTAGGGAATACTTATATAGTTTTTTATACTTAGTTTACCCAAAATTAACATTCTGTTAGCCTTTATTCATTCTCCACTTGTTCCAAACATGGGGTTCTCAATGTCATTTAGCAGCTTTTAGCATAAAAACCGACCTGCCTTTAGCATGAACGCAACACAGATTGTCAACACTGTTTAAATGAACAGCAAGACACTCGGCATGCTGGAGTTTCCAACGAACAGTGTCCTCACTGTGTGAATGAGTGTATGTGTGAGGACAGAAAGATAAGATTAAAGAAACGGTGAGTCATCTGCCATTCTCAATATGATGAATTAAAGATTCTTCCATTACATCGGATGCATTATAGATGTGAAAAACCCAAGGAGGAGAGAGTGCTGTTTTAGGGTGGATGGATGGGGGTATAAATGTTATAGCGATTGCTTCACAGGGTGCATTAACATAAAAGACAACATTAGCATCCATCATGCATTCACACATAGCCTCTCTTTGATCAGCGGCTCTCTAAAACACGCCTTTACACTCATTCTCTATTTCTGGAAACACTGACTCTTGTCCATTCAGGCCAATGAATCCATGTCTACTGTAGTTATCAGTGCAGAGATGACAGGGAAGATGGCGTAACAGATCCTCTGTTCAGTCATTAGGGGTTGAAGGAAGGACGAGGGGGAAAGGGATGTTTTCTTTTCATTTAGTGAAACGCTCAGTTATCATGACGGTGGTGTTGGGTAGCTAAGACACACATTAATTGGTGCTGGAGGTTCTCTAAAGTGTGTTTATTTTAGTGGCTGATTTTAGCTCATTCAACTCTCTCTTTAACACAAGTGTCCTTGGAGAGTGGCTATAGGTGCATTTGTGTAATGCACCTATAGCTAAGTTTGTTTTGAAGATTGTTTAATATGTTGACTTTTAAAATGCAAATATCTGTGTGATTTTTGCTACATTGTTTCATTTGGGTTTTATTTTATGCTTCATTTTATTTTGAAAGTAATGAGAAAATCGAAAAAGATAATAATTAATTATAAATTAAGTAATACTTTTATTCAGCAGAAATATTCAATTGATCAGAAATGAAAGTACATTTATAAAGACATTTATAAAAAATAATTTAAAGCAGCAACTTTTCTTAAATAACAAATCAGAATAAGAATGATTTTTGAATGAATATATTAGAAAAAATATTAGAATAATTATCACTAAGATCAACATTTTTACTTTTTAAATAACATTATTTATATAGCATTAAGTGGAAAAATGTAAATTAGGTTATATTATACAGTATTGTATTATGTTGTGTTTTTTATTCTTTATTTTGAAAATGATTAGAAAAAGGGTGTCACGGTGGTGCAGTGGGTAGCACAATCGCCTCACAGCAAGAATGTCGCTGGTTCGAGCCTCGGCTGGGTCAGTTGGCATTTCTGTGTGGA
>CAIGQV010019356.1:7133910-7166177 GCA_903798115.1 Danio jaintianensis
ATTATATTATATTATATTATATTATATTATATTATATTATATTATATTATATTATGCTGTGTTTTACTCTTTTATTTAATTTTATTATTTAAAAAATACTAAGTTGCTGAGTGGGCAATAAATATTTAAACTTCATTCATTCATTCATTTTACTTTGGCTTAGTCCCTTTATCAGGGGTCGCCACAGCGGAATGAACCGCCAACTTATCCAGCATATGTTTTATGCAGCGGATGCCCTTCCAGCCACAACCCAGCACTGGGAGAACATGCAAACTCCACACAGAAATGCCAACTGACCCAGCCGAGACTCGAACCAGCTGTTAACCACTGAGCCACCATATCACCATATTTAAACTTTTCAAATATAATTTTTCAAAGATTTAAAGAAAGCTGGCCCTATTTAGTAATGTTTCCTGTTAACAGATATGAAAGCCTTGCACTGTAAGTGAAATCAACATTAATTGGAATAAAAAAAAATATTTATTTTATTTTATTTTATTTTATTTGGTCCAGAGTGGGAAGGACATTTAAACTTCTCAAATAATATTTATAATATATTTATAAATTTAAAGAAAGCTATTTTTAGTAATGTTTCCTGGTAACATTTATGAACGCCTTGCATTGTAAGTGATATGAGCAAAACTGAAAAAATTGTCGTTAATTGCAATTATTATGTGCCAATCAATCATCGGCGCAAAATCCATAGCCGTGACAGCCCTACACTAATTGTCATCTAAACACATGATTTTGAATTCAGTACATTAAACCATTTCGTCCACCTAAAAATCCTTTGTATTTTGTGCCTTCTACAATTTTCACAACCCATTCGCCTTGATCATTTCCCGTCTTATCTCTTTTCTGTCCTGTCAAAATGGCAAAATCAATGTTCTCAGAGACCTTCCTCCTCATAATAGAGAGATTCTCAGCTGTCATTACAGCACATGCAATCAAAGCACACACATTCTTCTGTCCCAACACACACTCAAATACAATCCAAGCTTCTTTTAGCTCAGTGTGACTCTTCTTTTATTGTTCAGCGATATAATAGCTCATTAAAACAGTGTGATACGGTAGCCATCATCTTTGGTGATTTGTGATAAACTCTCTCTGACAGTACAGTATATGATGGCACACAGTTTCCATCCGGCAGAGAAATGTGAGTCAGAGCAGTCATGGGCGGAAAACGCAAACAGTTCCCTACAAACTTTCATTAGTTCAGTGGAACATTAGCTGGAAAACTCTCCACCCTGGTGATGAGAGAGTTTATGAAGGTTGTCCAGTAATGAGGATGTGAGTGTTATCACTCTCTCAGTCCCTCTGGAGCGGCACAGGATGGCAGTATATTAGAAGAGTAACGATACATGCTGTCTCCTGTACTGGCAGACAGAGAAAGAGAGAGAGAGAGAGAGTTGTTAATGGTTATGTTTACCACACCAGATGTTTGGAATAATTCGCTGTTTTAATTAAATGTCACTTTTAAACGGAATGACATTCCGGCACAAAATGCATTAGGGTTTGTGGAATGTCTATGGAATCGGTTTACATACACATGGATATTATGGGCATCTGTCTGTCTGTTTGTTTGTTTGTCTGTCTGTCTGTCCAGTCATTCATTTCCTGTCATCTCTTTACTTCAGTTGTTCATTCATCTGTAGTTAGTTAGTTAGATATTTAGTTAGTTTGTTCATTTGATCCATCCATCCATCCATCCATCGTTCTATTGTTTTATTATTCTATCTATCATTTTATTGTTCTGTCTTTCTATCTGTCATTATATTGTTCTATCTTTCATTCTATCTATCGTTCTCTGTCTGTTTGATTTTTCCTTTGCCCATCCATCCATCCATCCATCCATCCATCCATTTATTTTATTTTTGGCTTAGTCTCTTTATTAATCTGGGGTCACCACAGCGGAATGAACCGCCAACTTATCCAGCATATGTTTTACGCAGCGGATGCCCTTCCAGCTGCAACCCATCACTGGGAAACACCCATACACTCCCATTCACACATATACACTACGGACAATTTCGCTTACCCAATTCCCCTATAGCGCATGTCTTTGGACTTGTGGGGGAACACTGGGAGAACATGCAAACTCCACACAGAAATGCCAACTGACCCAGCCGAGGGTCGAATCAGCGACCTTGTTGCTGTGAGGCGACAGCGCTACCCACCGCGCCGCCATCCGTCCATTATTACCACTATTTTTTATCTATCTATCCATCTATCCTTCTTTTTCCTTCTATCATTCTATCTATCTATCTATCTATCATTCTATCTATCATTCTCTGTCTGTTTGATATTTCCTTTGCCCATCCATCCATCCATCCATTATTACCACTATTTATTATCTATCCATCTATCCTTCTGTCTTTCCTTCTATGTTCTATCTATCATTCTATCTATTGTTCTCTGTCTGTTTGATCTTACCTTTGTCCATCCATCCATCCATCCATCCATCCATCATTACCACTATTTATTATCTATCTATCCATCTATGCTTCTGTCTTTCCTTCTATCTGTCATTCTATCTATCATTCTATCGTTCTGTCTGTTTGATCTTTCATTTGCCCATCCATTCATCCGTCCATCTGTCCATTTGGTCTTTCCTTTGCTCATTCCCTCCCTCCATTTTGATCTATCTGAAAATATAAAATCTAGACTTCTTAAACAATATTTTGTTGATGTTGCAGATAATGACCTTGTGAAAGTTGTGACGCAAGGGAAGCAATAATGGAAACACAAATGAATCATCTCATCCATTTCCTCCTTTTTTTTTACAAATTTAGAGAATGCTGACTGACTGAGGATTTGAAGATCTGTTTAATTTATGATCACTTTAAGATTTAATTCCTACAACCACATTACATTTCAACATTTGGTTACAAACAGGCCAGCCTCTGCCAAAATACATTTTAATTTAGCCAAAGTTTCCAATACTTTTACCTATTTTGATATGTGTTTATTTTTTTAAATATATTTTTTTAATATTCATTGCTAAGAAATATGTAGAATATGTAGACTTACACCGATTCTTGGTTAGAGCAGGGCTGCCCTAACTCGGTCCTCGAGGGTCCTGCATATTTTAGTTCCAACCCTAATTAAACACACCTGAACCAGCTAATCAAGCTCTTAATAGGTATACTTTAAACTTCCTGGCAGGTGTGTTGAAGGAACTTGGAGCTAAACTATGCAGGACACCGGCCCTTCAGGACCAAGTTTGAACACCCCTGGGTTAGAGTAAGAGATTTGATGGCCAACCTTTTTTCTTATTTGTTTAAAAATATAAATAAATTACTTGTCTGTTACAGGGTCTATTTCATATTCATATCTGAAGTGTGTGTGTTTGTGCGTGTTTTTCTGACATATCGGGAGAAAAGATTATAATGACATGGGTATGATATGGGTATTACAAGGAGAAGGTGACTTATGAGGACATTGACAGTGTTTTTCAAAAGGCTTATAAATCTTTTTTGTTTTTGTTGAGAAAGTGAAACTGTAGAGTTTGTACAGCATAAAAACAATTAAAACCTATGTAACATCTCCACAATTCCTCAAACAGAGAGTGTGTGTGTGTGTGTGTGTGTGTGTGTGTGTGTGTGTATTGGTTTGTGTGATTTACAAGGCCAGATTTTGGTATAATAACATTGGTATGACATAGTTGTACTCTACTACACTAGTTTACGAGGACATGCCTGATGTCCTTGTTATTCAAAATCATACTTAATGGGGTCTTTTGACATTCAATTTCAATTGGGTTTAGGTGTGGGGTAGGGTAGGGCCATAAAATAAGAGTTTTTTTAATATATAAAACATTATGCCTATGGAGAGTCCCAAAACCATTGTGTGTGTGCGCGTGTGTGTGTGGACTTCACAAATTATTTATGGATCTGCCATGCACTTTGAAAACATGTTTATTAGCAGGCGTTTGATGTGGTGCAGTCAGTGATTGAATACACTGCACACATCCCCTAAATCAATGTCTGCCTTTGTTCAGTTTTGTCTTTGTGCATATTTAATGTGACGTTACCACAGATGTTTCTCATCTCCTAGGTGGAGCGGCTGGTACGCCCGGATTCACTCGGGACCCGACTCAGCTGAAGGGGGAGCTCTATCACACGGCTCTCAGGAAGAGCCAGCAGGGCTTCGGCTTCACCATCATTGGGGGAGATCGATCCGATGAGTTCCTGCAGGTGAAGAACGTCCTGTCTGATGGCCCGGCCGCACAGGACAACAAGATGGCCTCTGGTGAGCGATGACTGAATTGTAAAAAGTGTTTATGGGAACATCTACAGTTCACAAGATAACCTACGGACAACTTAGTTATAGTTGACCATGACACATTGTACTGGAATAGAAGTGTGGGTTTTCTCTGCTGTGTCCTTGTTACGTGTTACATGCATTTACTGTAGTTATAACCATAAATTATTCATAATTGCGTGCGATTAACATCCAAAACAAATCTCAGCTCTAATGGTTTAGTATGCACATGTTGTTGATTAAAAATACATTTGTATGTATACATTTACATTTTAGTGAGGACATCTTAAAATAATGTTTCCAAAGTTTGTTAATATTAAAATTCTACACAGTACTGGCTTTATAACCGCCTTCTTATTATTGTATTTGAAACAAATAGAATCTTCATGACAATTTGTTTTTACATACTAGTCTAAAATTAGTATTATTTATATATTTTTTCATAATTCTGATTGACATTCTGAATGAGCTTTTATTTTATATTACCTTTTTTCATTCGTTAATTTTCTTTTTCGGCTTAGTCCCTTTATTAATCTGGGGTTGCCACAGTGGAATGAACCGCCAACTTATCCAGCATATGTTTTACGCAGCGGATGCTCTTCCAGCTGCAACCCAGTACTGGGAAACATCCATACACACTCATTCACACACATACACTACGGACAATTTAGCTTACCCAATCACCTATAGCGCATGTCTTTGGACTTGTGGGGGAAACCCACGCGAACACGGGGAGAACATGCAAGCTCCACACAGAAATGCCAACTGACCCAGCTGAGGCTCGAACCAGTGACCTTTTTGCCGTGAGGCGACAGCGCTACCCACTGCGCCCATAATAGAAACACCTGAAAATAATTCTAAAGCCATGATAACCAAAAAAGATATTTCATCGTTTTATGAATGTTTTCAATGAGTGTTTTTGTAGCATATCTATACTAAAATCTGCATGGAAACTAATCACAGAAAAATGTAATCAGACAAAATAACCAATGACAGAATTTTCAATTTTGTGAAAATACTAAATCACAAATGGATTTTGTCAGATGTTCGTCCACTTTGTAATGATGCTTTTCTTCAGTTTCTTACCCATTTTCCCGTTTTATTTGGGAAAATGCTGCACAATGTATTGTTTCAGCATCATTATCGCAATATGTATGCATTCACAATAGTTACATCACAGGATTTGCAATGTAGAGTCAGGCTTATAGTTGACTAGTAGCCATAGTTTAAAAACACATGATTTATGGTTACATTTTGCAGTGACTCTACAATATTACCAAAAATTTTTGCATTTGCGTGCTCTCTTAATGCCCATTTGAGCATTTTAAGCCAGTTCAAGCATTCAGGCATTATAAATCATAATTTTTGTAACTTTTGAGAAAGATTAATTGTATTTATGTATATACGGTTTTACATTTGACTATAGAATTTGTTTACCCGAATACTGCTAGAATCCTGGAAAACTATAAAGCACTGTTTATTTTATGTGTATCTTTACTCTACTGTATTTATGAGGGCTTGCTATTGGTTTATTATAGTTTCTGCAAATGCTCTACAAAATGATCCCAATTAGTCTAAAATAATGTTTTTTTCCCAATAATTCCATTCAATATCGCAATGTGTATCACAGAAAAATAAAATATTGCAATGTCAGTTTTTTCCCAATATCGTGCAGCCCTATAAAATACCCAAATTTCCTCTTTTCTCATTTCAGGTGATGTTATTGTGGAAATCAATGGCACTCTTGTCTTAGGAAAGACTCATGCAGATGTGGTCCACATGTTCCAGTGCATCCCAATTAACCAATACGTGGACATGGTGCTCTGCCGTGGATACTCGCTCCCTCCTGACGTGGATGCAGACAGCGAGGAACTTCCACCTCCACCTCCACCTCCCACGGGAGAGATCGTCACCGCTGTGCCCCTGATCAACGGCCAGCCACTACTAGTCAAAGGGGACGCCCTCCACGGCTCTTCCCAGGAGCTCCACTACGTCACCACAGATGCCAGTGGGCGCCCTGTGGTCGCTGCTCTTCCTGCAGGTAGCGCTGCCAACGACAGACCAGAAACTGGGATGCTGCAGCCGGAGCTGGTGAGCGTGCCAATCGTGAAGGGGCCTGGAGGATTCGGCTTCGCTATTGCAGACTGTCCACTGGGGCAGAAGGTAAAAATGATCCTGGACGAGCAGTGGTGCAGAGGCCTGCTGAAAGGAGATGTGATAAAAGAGATTAACAGGCAGAACGTGCAGATGCTGAGCCACGCACAGGTGGTGGATATACTGAAGGATCTCCCGGTGGGCAGCGAGGTCAATCTGCTGGTGTTAAGAGGAGGTAAGAGGACATGGAGCATATACAGATAATCCTACTGATGCTTTAGGGTATAAACACACTCTACCCGAGCACAAGTCATCAGAAGTTTACAGTAATTCATGCTAAGGTGGCTCTTGCAGGAGTTCTAAGAATGCAATTGACATTTATTAGCATTAAGATGTGCATTTCAATTAACAGCGTCATGTGGTATATGTAGGTATAATCATTTGCATGTTCATAGTCCTGTGGTTTAAACTATACAGCGTGACACTAAAAACACCAACAGATGCACAACAACGATGTGCTAAAATCAGAAAAGTATGCCTTGACATTTTTTGAATGGATTTCATTCAGACTACAATGGCAATACATTCACATGGACTCTTTTTGTTTAATTCAGAATGAAATCATTTTGAATAATGAATGTGAACATAGTGTTTACTGTACATGATCTCTAAATGAAGTGATCTGGTCAATCTCTGTAATTATATTTGCAAACATTGCACGTATAAAGAGTTTCCTAATTATTAAAGGGCGCCTATTATGAAAATCATCTTTTGGAAGCTGTTTGGACAGAATTGTATGTAGGTAAAGTGTGTCCACAGTCATACTGGAGTGATATAAAGACAATAAGTCTCTTTTTTTATTTTATTTTTTTATTTACTGACGTTAAAATAGGACCCAAATCCCAGTGATTTTGAGGCCCACCGCAACGTGATGTAGGAGTGCGGTTTTCTCCACCCACTGATTGATTGACAGGTGCCATGTTTCTATAATAACATGTATACACGTCCACAGAACTTTTTGCAATGAAACTAAGATTAAAATATTTGTGATTTTTATAAGTTTTCGAAGTTTAAAACGTTTTTAAAACAGTGCATGTTTGTAATAAAGACAGTAAAATCGCTATATAATTCTTAACCGCTATAATCACCACGGCCGCATGGTGTCAGTAAACGCTAATATGTGTGTGTGTGTGTGTACTGCAAACGGCATTTGTGTGAGATTTATCGTTTCAGAAGGCTTGAATAAACTCCACCACAAATACATGAAATAAACTTACTTGGTGTTTTTGACTAATGAGCTGTATTTCAGCTTCATCCATGTCTGTCTCTATCACTGACTGCTGTTTATCTGACGGAATGCATGATGAGAAGCAGACATGCACGTGGGAACGGTGGGTGGGGAGAAGCAGCTCATTTGCATTTAAAGCCACAGGCTACAAAAACAGCTA
Organism: Danio jaintianensis; assembly: GCA_903798115.1. Taxonomy (NCBI): domain Eukaryota; kingdom Metazoa; phylum Chordata; class Actinopteri; order Cypriniformes; family Danionidae; genus Danio; species Danio jaintianensis. The sequence goes on from CAIGQV010019356.1 coordinate 7,141,716, forward strand.
CACTGTATTTAGAAACCAAAATGGGCATATTCTGGAGGCTATAATAAATAATCTGATGGGTATTTTGAGCTGAAACTTTACAGACACATTCTGGAGACACCAAAGGCTTATCTTACATCTTGTAAAAGGGGTAAAATAGGTGCCCTTTAAATATGTCCATACTAGCCATTTTGGTTTATTTTCTATTTAACAAAAAGTGGATGTAATATTTATTTCAGGAGATTCTGGGCATATAGAGCTTAGTACCACACTGCCTATACTGTTTTCAGGCTTAAAAAAAAATCTATTGTTGTATAAATGACAAAGTTTATGCACAAACTGAAAAAGTATATTGCATGAATGCAATGTATCTTTGGATAAAATGCATAAATATAAATGTACTTCATATGTTTTAGGCCTTTGTGGAGAAACAGAGATACATTAGTGAGTTCCTAGTTAGCCTACAGAATGTTAAATGGATAATTCACCAAAAAGTACATAATTTACTCTCCCTCCACTTGTTCCAAACCTATTTGAGATTCTGTCTTCTGTTGAACGAAAAAGAAGATATTTTGGAAAATGGTGGAAACCAGTAACCATCGACTTCCATAGTGTGAAAAAAAGACACTATGGATGTCAATGGATAATAATTTTCAACATTCTTCAAAATATCTTCTTTTGTTTTCAACAAGTTCAGATGATCTTGTTCTCTTTCAATAAATCTAAATCTTTGTACACTTTTTATTCTTGTTTATTTCAAAATAAACCTTCATCCACTTTTCATCACACGCTCATGGTGAATCTCAGGCTTTCGTAGTAAAATCTCTGCTGGAAATTCTTTTATAAACTTTAACTTTGACTGGCATGTGAATGTAAATGTACCCAAATTAAAGAGTCAAACTTTTAACTTCTTTAAAAAAAAAAAGCTTTTCTCGCTCCATCAGTTAATAAGACTTGTTCATTCTTCATTTTGTAGTAAAATTACACATATTCCAGGTAAATAAATATATATATATTTCCATTTTGTCACATTCTTAAATTTAAAATTCCAGATACATGAAGAGACACTGACTTGATTTTGATATATTAAACTTAAAAGTTTTCCCAGTGATGGGTTGCAGCTGGAAGGGCATCCGCTGCGTAAAACATATGCTGGATAAGTTGGCGGTTCATCCCGCTGTGGCGACCCCAGATTAATAAAGGGACTAAGCCGAAAAGAAAATGAATGAATGAATGAACTTAAAAGTCACATCTAAAAGTATAAAAAATGTTTTGATATTTTTTATAAGAGTAAGAATATGACTTTATTGCAGTGTACTCAGGACATTTTACACAATGACTGTTAAAATGGTCATTTTTGGGGTAAATTATGCCTTAAAACTATATAGCCTGATAAGTGCACCAGCAAACATACACTCATACCATAAGTTGGTGAGCAGCTCCAGTATCCTATTTTTTTCAACAGGGATTTGCACAGACTCTTTCTTTCTCTCTCTCTCTCTCTCTCTCTCTCTCTCTCTCTCTCTCTCTCTCTCTCTCTCTCTCTCTCTCTCTCTCTCTCTCTCGATGATCTTTATTCTTCATCAAGTAAGAAATCAGTATCATTCCGTTCCCCACTTCATAATTTTAGTGACTGTTCTCCTCTCCTGTACTCAGTCACACTCGAGGTAAGTTTCTGTCCCTCACGAGAAGCTTATGTAAGAATGATGGACCGTTGCTTCTGACACAGTTGGCAGAAAAGGCCCTTTGCATTTTTTTTGCACCCACTCTGTGGGCCTGGCTGGGAATTTGGGAAATGAATCTAAATCAAAGGGAAATTTCAGGATGTGACTGAGAAGAGTTCTGTGAGGATTTATTGTCTGACCCGGTAGAGAGGGAGGAAGAAATGTGAGAGCCAAGGAGAGCAGTAATATGCTCTAATCAGTTTTATTAATCCTCAAACGCTGAGCGTCATTCATTGTTTAGCCATTAAATTCAATGGAAATCACACCTATCAAGAAAGAGAGAGACAGACAGAAAGAGAGAGAGAGGAATGAAAACAAAGAGAATGAATAAAAAGTTCTTGGTTCTGTATTGGCAGATGAAATTGTAGCGGCGTCATTATTTTATGCATGACTACTGCCATTTGTGATGTCTTTCTCCTAGGAAAATACAGTCAGAATTATAGCCCTCCTGTTATATTTTAATTCTTTTATATTATTCCCCCAATTTCTGTTTAACGGAGAGAAGATTTTTTTCAACACATTTTTAAACATAATAGTTTTAATAACTAATTTCTTTCATATTTGCCATGATGACAGTACTTAATATTTTACTAGATATTTTTCAAGATACTGCATTCCACATAAAGTGCAATTTAAAGGCTTAACTAGGTTGATTAGGCTAGTCATTAACTATGTTTCCATCCAAAGATGCAATTTAAATGTATGTGCAAAACTGGATTATCACATAAAAGACGTGCGAATAAAGCATCGTTTCCATCCAATGAGTCAAAGAGAACAAAATCATTCCTTCCTGATAAACTGGGGCCAAATACCAACAGTAAAGATGGAATTTGGTGCGGTAGGAGAAGCTGCGTCAATCTATTCTTCATTTAATATTTAATATTTAATTACTTGCGCCTCAGAAGACAGTGCCGACACGTAATGAACATGTGGTGGCATTTGAAGGCATGAGACGCGGAGCACAGATGCTCTTGACAGTCCTGGAGGTAATTATTAATATAATAACACTAAAACTAAAATGGTTTACAATGACCAAAACATAATTTCAGATGTTTTACAGTGTGGTCAGCATGCTGGTTTGTCTATTCACACACATTTTTATCATGTCATCGTTTTTTTTATGCGCATATCCAAAATGTTCGTAAAAATAGTTAGATGGAAACATAGCTACAGTCTAACAGTGGTGTGTTCTGAAGACAATCGAATGGTTTAAACCTTAAAATGGTTTAAAAAAATAAAAAACTGCTTTTATTCTAGCCAAAATAAAACAAATAAGATTTTCTCCAGAAGACAAAATATTATCGGAAATACTGTAAAAAAATTCCTTGCTCTGTTAAACATAATTTGGGAAATATTTGAAAAAGAAAATCACATGAGGGCAAATAATTTGACTTCAACTGTACATGTGTGATATCCATCATCATTTTCTCTTATGAACATTTATTCTATCCATCTTTAATGGCTCCAAAATTACGCACATGTCATGATTAACTCCGCTCTGAACTGGCTCAGGAAACGCCCCACTTTGAAGCACTTGAATGACGCTTCCTCTTAGCTTTGAGTAGCTTTTTAAGTTAGATGGATGGCAATTAATAATGTAGCACTGAAACAATGTATTCTCATGCCTTTTTCATGTTTGAGAGGCAACAACCATGAAATGCTGTCATTATAATAAGACTAGAAACTTTCTCTCACTGAAAACTTCCTGTTTTTATTCATTTGTATGTCGATGAGCGCCTGTTCCACCGTTTTTTTCCTTCTTTCAGAGCTACTTAAATCTCTCATTTGCCCTTTGTTTTCTGTTTCTAGGTCAGACATCGCCTGTGAAGAGTTTAAGACCGGTGAGTATTATAATAGATTTCAGGGGTGATAATGACCTTGTTGAACTGAGGATAAATATTTCATTTTTGTGCTGATGAAATTTCTTCTTAATTATTGCTCATACTTGCGGTTTGGAAGGTGAACAAACCCCTTCCTTAAAGTAAGAACACACCCTACACCATTTGTACCACAGACATGAATAAATCATGCCGCTTGTACTTTTTAAAGAAATCGGATGGATGATTTTGACTTGAGGGTTATAAAACAGGAAAAAAGACTTTTACTAAAGATCAAAATATCATGGAGGCATGTAAGTAAATCTAACCTGTAAACAAACTTAACCACCCAAACAACCATAGAAATCACCTAGCAAGCATCTAGCACAGCCTTCATATAAGCCTAGCAATGTTTTATTGATAGTAACTCTCTAGCAACCAATCGGAACACTGTAAAAATATGGTTAACCATGGAAGAACCCCTGGAAACCACCTAGAAACCATTGAGCAACATTTCAACCACTACAGCAATCACCTATAACAGTCTATAATCACACTTGTAACCATTCAGAAAACCCTTTAGACCACATATAACAACATTTAAACAGCCTAGTAATGCTTTAACAACCAACCATTTCAACATGAAACCACTTAGAACACCATAGGAATAGGGTGACCATACTGGTACGTGCAATTTTTTTACATGACATGTCCTGGCCAGGATTTCTATATTGCCTAAAATATCCATGTTTTGACTGCTTGCACTTTGAAGACTGATCGCTTCCGTAGGAGGTAGAGAAAACAAATAGCTTCTCACACTTTCACTCTCGTGGTACTTTGATGTCATACACTTTGATGTCATACAATGATTGGTCTGTGCAGCTCTACTTGAACGAACAAATGCATCTAATATGAACTCGTATTTGCATCGCTTCAAACATTTTTTGTGTCCCACCTTCTCGTGTAACATAACTGGTTGAATATGTATAATGACTGCAAGTTATTGGGCAAACTACTTTTCAATCATTACCTTCAGCAAGTACACTGTAAAAAGCGATTAGCTGATTTTACTTTAAAAAAATAAAGCAAACTGGTTGCCTTATAATTATTAAGTAAACAAACTATATGCATAATTATAAAAGTTAAAATATAAAAGGGAAAAATATAGAAATCCTGGCCAGGATAGCACGTATGGTCACCCTACCTAGAAATAACACAGCAATTATAACAAATCCTAGAACCCCCTAGCAAAGTTTTAACAGCCAACTCAGTGAAGTTTCATAAACTAATTTCGAGAGGAGCACGTGATATGAACGACGACAGCTGATACCTATCGCTAATTATTAGCCAACCTATCAGATCATTACGAATCACTATAAATACCCTGCCTAAAAAATCTCATTCCCTATCTTCATTTTCGGAAAATCTTCGTTTTTTGAAGACTGCTCTCGCTACAAAAAACGCTCCAGCTTCAAAACTTTTACAGCACCGCACCACCAAACCCATCATTCGGAAAAGAACTGACAAACAATTCGGCGAGAACCCCGTTCTTCCCAAAAAATCCAGCCGAAGCTCAGCGCCACCCAGCCTCACCAGGACTACAAATCAAGCCCGAAGCCCCGCAAAAAACAGCTGGCCCACCTGCTCTTCTACAAGTCAACTAAAACGCCGTCAAAGATTTTCCTCTCCTTCCAATTTACACCACCTCCTGCTCTTCCCATGCTCATCCTACGCATACCTTCAACCCAATCTCCAGCAAGCTGACAGTCCACGAACTCTGTCAGAATCCCTCAGACATCAGAGATTCCGGCATCTGAGCCGTTGCATAAGCCGAACTTCTGACAACAACCAAGGAAGACAATAACTGAAGAAACTCACCCTTCAAGCCTCCCGTCCGTCCACAGATCCATATTCTCCACTGCAAGAACCCAAGCAATCAAATTCAGTAAAATACTTAGTCCATATCGCACTTATTCGTTTATAAACATCCACGGAATACAATGCTATCATTTCAATTTAGTATCCCGAACCACTAAATCTATAACGCGTTCGGGAGAGTAACGTACGTAAACATTACTACTATTTTGAAAACAAAATGGCCGCCGACCTCTGCACTCTGTGATTGACATGTCATTGAACCAATAGCCGGATCAAAGAAGTGCTACAACCACCAACATCCAAGGAGCTTCAAAACGAGAATCAGTCCCGCCCTCTCTTTGACGTGAATGGACCAACTCAGTCGCAACGAGTAACAATTGAACATGTTAAACACGAGTGCTTAAAGCATAAGAGAAGAGAGAAAGGAAATAATAGATATCTTAAAGAGAAAGGTAAGGAAATTAAAAACATTGGGTACTTACTGGGACATGAGTTCAACAGCGACAATGTAAGGTATAGTATTTTTACAGGGTTAGATAAACGCACGTAATATAAATGTAAATAATTAATGTAAACAAATAAGCGCTCTGTTTAAATTCTGGAGATTAATGAGCTCAGTGTGGAGGGGGGAGGAGCTGAACACGCAGCGCCAACCGATTCCTGAGCTCAGAAATCGTGAGATTGAAACAGTGCAATGGCAAACAAGTACAACAGTCTCTGTTTTCATAAGTACAGTAGAGAAATGGTATGCATGAAAATGCAGTTCGCCTTTAACTCAGAGTTGCAATGACCTTGAATATGACTTCGGCCAGATAAGCTTGTGTTATTAATGTTTATATACTAAGCATAGTTATTTTTCACTACGATCAAAGTAGTTAAGTACTGATAAAAAAATAAAAAATAAAAAAATAAAAAAATAATTTAAAAATAATAAAAATAAAATAAAATAAAAATAAATAAACAAATAAATAAATAAATAAATAAATAAAATAATAATAATAATAATAATAAATAAATAAATAAAATCATGCCATGGCAACTCATGCGTCCATTCCATACACAAGGAGCGTCACGAGAGAGTTTACACGTGCAAGTTGGTCGGTGGTGTAATGGCAAGGAAACAATCAAATAACTTCCCGCTCGACAGCGATGAATTAGAGGACATTTCTGACGAATGGAGTAGTGTTTCATCCGCTGACTCTGCAGTAGATACATTTGCATTTTAAGCAAATTTACAGGGTTATTTATTTAAGGGTTAAAAACTCTACTACACTATCACGTTACTACCCTGCATTCAAGAGGAACCTACAGGATACTAGCCCATGCCACGCTCCATACCCTCAGCCCACCATCTCTCTGCCAGAATAAGATCAACCCGGACTGTCAAATAAACAGCAAGAAAGCCACGCCCCAACCGAACCTCCCCTAGACTCCGCCAGAAACATTCCAGGATCACCCTCGCCACAAAAGCACTGTCCATCAAACGGACATTCCCTTCGACAATAGAAACTCAGCAACTGGCTCCAGAAACAGAACTGCCTCCAACAACCATCCCACATCCGACTCCAGTCCTTCCTTATTAAGAGATGATATTACCATAAATCACCCCATGCATCACCTGCACCAAACATCCATCTCCCCTATCCTACAAGCAGTATCCCCCAGCACATTACAATCATCTTACAGCTTGGAATGCATTTAAACAATTCCATTCCCTCTACAACACCACATTTCCCAATTTTTCCTTGCTCACAATAACTTCATTCATCATATACCTCCATATATACAAACATACTAGCCAGCTCCATCAGAAGCTACTTAAGTGGCATCCAATTCTTCCACTAATTAATACACGGCTCCGTATAAAATTCCATAGCCAATGCCCAAACCAGTCTTCTTATCAAAGGCATCCAAAGCCCCCCCCTCCCCTCCCAGATTCCAGGCTGCCCATTACACACCACATACTGTCCAAATGCATTTCCACACTCCGGAAAGGCTATTTATCCACCCACACTGACTGAACCCCCGACGCCAAGTTCATACTCTTTTCGGATTCCTTAGATGTTCCGAAATTTCTATAACATCAAAAATTTTGACCCCAACATCCACCCCACTATTTCAGATCTAGCACTTATCGATGGGGAAACGATATCTTTCCTTATCAAGAAAAGCAAAACAGACCAATCACGCAAAGGACACTACATATGTATTTTTGACATCCCCTCCTCTACACGCCCATTCCAAACACTCCTAGCATACATACACTACAGGAGAACCCTCAGCACTAGCCCTTCCTCCCCCCTATTTATAGAGGACTTATCCCACCCCATCACACGCTTTTGGTTCCAAAGACACCTAAAAGCAGTCCTTCACCTTTCAGGATTTTCACCAGAATCCTACTCTAGCCACTCATTTAGAATTGGAGCTGCCACCACAGCAGCACACAAAGGGCTATCACAGCATCACATACAAACCCTAGGCAGGTGGTAATCCGATGCTTTCAAATCATACATTCGCCTCAGCTAAAGCCACCTCAAAGCAGCCCAAAAGTCCCTTTCCAGATGAAATATTTCCCAGCCTTGTTTCTTCCTACCCCAACTTCAGCAGTCCCGTCACCTCGCCTAGCTTCCCACCGCTCTCAGGAGTCTCCATACCCTCCCTCCCTCCCCGACTCCTGCCAGAGCAGCCTTTGATAGCTCATCTTACCCGAGCTGTGACTTCGAGCTTCGAGTCACGTCCCTGCCCCTCCCCCAGCTCCAGCGTCGCGTGCCTGCGCGCGCGCCGGACGGGCGCGCGAGAGCGGGCATATGCGTATGATGTAGATATGCGTCCGCACATACTCAAATTCGCGGACGCATGTCGACACCACGCTGGCTCCCCAAGCCTCCCTCGTCACCCTCTAAAAGGAGTCTCCACCGCCCAATCCCTTTTCCCTGACTCCCGCTAGAGCCAGCCTTTCTAGCTCAACTTCCCGAGCTGTGACTTCGAGCACGAGTCACGTCACCACCCCCCCCCCGGCCTTAGCTTCATGCATTTGATCGATAGTTTGCATGCGCATACATGCGAACATGTCGATCATTCACACATGTACGTCCAAATACAACCCAGTATGCGGGCATATATTTCAGCTGTCACTCCCAAGCTCTAGCCCCCGCAGGGGCGGTCCTCGAGCACCTACTCCGGCAGGCACCCCCACCCTTTTACCCTAAAAAAATCCCGATTCCTGCCGGAGCCAGCCTATCTAGCTCAACTTCCCGAGCTGTGGCTTCGAGTCACGTCACCGCCCCCCCTTAGGTATTAGGCCAACCCATCATATTTATATGTATATCTATATATGCTTATATACATATACATTTATATATATTCTGCCCCCGGGGACTTGCATCTCTCTTCTTCTTCCTCCTTCCCAGCCACTATATCCAGCAGCCGGATATAGCAACTTTTTCAGCCTTTTGGGGGGCGTTCTCCGAATACACGGCTGCTGTCCCGAGCCGATAGCTCTTTTGGAGGCTTTCGAGAAACACCTGATCTCGTATTCCTCCTAATGCTCATTGACCAGGCGGGAACCTTGGGCTCATCTATCTCCGAGCTCAGGGTTCTCTCCCGGGACAGCATGCCAAATCTGCTATCATAGTCGAGCATTATCTAAGTGCGAACTCTTGAAGTGAAGTTTCACAAACTAATTTCGAGAAGAGCACGTGATATGAACGACGACAGCTGATACCTATCGCTAATTATTAGCCAACCTATCAGATCATTACGAATCACTATAAATACCCTGCCTAAAAAATCTCATTCCCTATCTTCATTTTCGGAAAACCCCCCCCTCCACTGCTATCATTCCCCTATCCTTCTCCCTGATCGGGCGACACGGTGACTCAACGAGGAAACCAAGGTTCAAGTGCTATTTGAACCAGTGAGTACTCTGAGCGGAGTTTGCATGTTCTCCCCGTGTTCGCGTGGGTTTTCCCCGGGTACTCCGGTTTCCTCCCACAATCTAAAAACATGCACCTAAACGAACCGTAATAATCAGTCACAAGCACTTAAACACACACTTACCGTATTAATTAGAACCAAAGGGAGGCTTTCGAGAAACACCTGATCTCGTATCCCTCCTAATGCTCATTGACCAGGCGGGAACCTTGGGCTCATCTATCTCCGAGCTCAGGGTTCTCTCCCAGGACAGCATGCCAAATCTGCTATCATAGTCGAGCATTATCTAAGTGCGAACTCTTGAAACATGCATGCAGAAACACCACAGAACACATTAGAAACCAATATAGCACCCTGCAGAAACCTTACAAACCACTTATCAACCCACTTAAACTCTCAGAAACCACCTATAAAAACCTATAAAATAATGTAGCAAAATTCACCTCAACACAGAAACTACGCAGAACACCATAGAAATGAATTGGTAATCTCTAAGTTAGTCTCATTTTACATCTCCACTAGAATTATAACAGTTAAGTTTTAACATTTTGAAACGATTCAGCTGATTGATTCAGCTGGGTCTGGCTGGAGCACTTTTTAGCTTAGCATAAATAATTGAATCGGATTAGACCGATTCAATTATTTTTGCATCTCGGTCAAAAATGTCAAAAAATTGCTTCTGACTCTTCTGCAATTACATCATTACTATGACTGACAGAAAATGAAAAGTTGGTACTTTCTAGGCCGATTATTGGCTAGGAACTATACTCTCATTCTGGTGTAATAATGAAGGAATTTTGCTGCAGTACCATGGCTGCAGCAGGAGCAATAATATTACACAGTGCTGTTACCTAGTTGGGGACTGTTTTCAGATGCTGTGTAATATCATTCAATGGCAGCAAAGTTTCTTGATTATTATGCCAGACAACAAAAAAGTGCTGGCAAAATGACAAAAACATCAACTATATAGACATGTTGAACTGTAGCTTCCTGAAAGAGTCCATTAACGCTTCTTTTCAGAGCCACTTTTGACATGGAAACAGTTTTTGCATATGAATAGCTGTATTATTTATTTTCCTGTTAACCAGACCATGAAGTCATGATCCAACATTAATGCTGTGCCTGTTTGTATATGCCTATTCACTGTATCGGAATACACTTGCTTGATTAACTTCTGAAGAAACACCTCAAAACACAAGTTCTGCTCTTGTTTTCCAACAGAGAGCAGGGATGAGTGCCAGCACTGAGACTCTGGACCGCTGCCATGATATGATGGTTCCCCAGGCTTTGACCTATCATTCAAACACACTGCCGTGTAGCTCTCCCAAACAAGACGCCTCGCTTCACTACAGCAAACCCAAAGCCTTGCCGGAGAGCATAGGTGAGTCTGTGCTGAGCTCAGCCCACGAGGAGGAAACTCTTTTATGGTACAGCACAATGATATGGATCTGTTGTAGTTGACAGACAGTTAGAAACTTTTAGCTGAATGCTGTATAACATGTCCAATTTTTTTTTTTTTTGTAATTTTTTTAGTAGTTTTTTTTATGTAAGGATATTTCAAAATAAATACTTTATTATATTAAACTACATCACATAACAGAGACAGAGAGAGAGAGAGAGAGAGAGAGAGAGAGAGAGAGAGAGAGAAATGTTAAATTAAAATATAAAGCTATCAATCAAACTATATGAAACTACCAATCCTAATTGGTTCAATTGTGATATTGTTTGGTTTAGCGCTATTGCAACAAAATGGTTTGAAAAGTTTTCCTTTCTGTTGTTGACAGAAGAGAAGATTTTTTTAATGCAAGTTTAAACAGAACCTCTGTGTTTTAATGTTTTAAACCAAAGAAAAATAACAACCAACAATATTCATTTTTGTTAGTGTAAAATAAGTTAAAACAATAAAAATAAAATAATAATAATAATAATAATACTGCAAGACAAGTAAGGCAAGTTTATTTATATAGCACATTTCATACACAATGGCTGTTTCTCAATATGCATTCTTCCTCGTGTTTTCGTTGAACGTCATCATCAACTGCCAAAGTTCAGTTCCAAAACTCAAGACTGCAAGAACGGAGGAGGCGTGAAAGTTCCCGGATGTGTTCTTGATATTGAGGATGTGTCGATGCAGACTTGAGCACAAAACCCGCTCGAGAAGTCCCAGAAGTTATTGCAGCTGAATAAAGGAGGTGGGAAGCGCAGCATTTTATATAGATTCATTATTAAAGTTTGGAGATATAACTTATTTATCTCAGGAGTTTCCCTAAATGAGACGGTGAAAGTAAACATTACCATGAAAATCTTAATAAAGGCATAGACGCATGGTGTTTATTTGCTGAAATTTGTATAAAAATTTGTTTTATTTGTATTGTGCAACGCATATTCGTAAGGTCTTTATGCATAGTATATATTGTGAAGAGGAGAAAAACAGTAAATCGTTGTATGAATGCTGTAATGTTTAAATAATTTTCCATTAAAAACGCGTGAAGGTCATGTGACCATCAGTAAGAACGCAGCATCTCATTTATCACAGGCTGCGTTCTTGCGGTCTCCCGAGTTCGTTCTTCTGAGGTAACTTGGCAAGAATGGTCTCCACAAGAACACAAGTCCGTTCTTAGCATTCTTGGAATTGAGAAACAGCCAAAAGTAATTCAAAGTGTTTTACATAAACATGAAAACAACAAAGAACAAAAATGACTAAAAACAGATCAAAATGTGTTAAAACAGATTTTAAAAGAATGAAAATAAAAGAAAGACATAATAGTGCAATCTGTGGGACGTAGCACAGTGCTCGTTCAATAAAGGCACAGCTAAACAAATGTGTTTAATAATAATAATAATGAATATTATTATTATTAATAGTATTATTAAAGATCTATCATAAATGAAAATTGGAATAAAAATTACGATTTTACCATATATATTACCATATATATATTTTCCATATATAATTTTACCACATTATTTGGTTTTGTTTAGTAAACATAAAAAGAAAACACAGCAATGTATTCACCCTGGTCTTCAAACAAACAAATAAAAAAAACGAAGAGTTGACAAAAAATGAAAAGCACGGAGGTAAGATAGTAGTGGTAGAACGCTGGTGAAGTTCTAGTTAAATTTAAACTGATTCATTTCAGTTTGAATCCATTCAGTACATATGTCACTGTTGAAGTTCAGTGCAGTTTAATTATGCTCCGTTTAATAGAAATGTCACTGTTGAAGCCTGACATCACTGACGAGTAGCTCCACCAGCCAAATCACAGAGGATATGTAGGCAAATGTCTTGCTCTTGCATATAATGCACCAGGTTTAAGTGTATGATAATTTATGAGAATTAAGATTAATAAGGTGTAATACGATTAATAGCTTGCCTGGAATGTTTTATGCTATTTTTGGAGCATTAGAATCTGAATCAACAACCACTATTAAGGCATTGAAAAAAGCAGCTGCTTAGCTTTTGAGCATAATGAGGGGTGGAAGACATATGGTTTTCAAATGATATATTTGAAAAAAAAAACAACTAATTTATCATCTGAATGCAAAGGCACAATAAAGGTATTTGCATGACTGATAAATGACTGTATTTGTGACAAACTAAAGAATGTGGTTTATTCTATTCAGGTATTTAATTCTGCTTTTTATTATCCAGTACCTCAATATAAAGAGCTGGATGTGTTCATCAAGAGAGATCAGGAGACGGGCTTTGGTTTTCGTGTGCTTGGAGGAGAAGGTGCAGAACAGCCAGTGAGTCCCTTATACTTCCATACAGTAACCACTTTTCTGATTATTTCCATTCATAAACTCTATTTATATGATTCATTCACCTTTTTCCACATATGAATACTGCTTTTCAAATAACAGGTTGAGGAACTTCCATAAAAAAAATTGAAATAAATAATTTAAAATAAAGATTTGCCAAATGTATATATACATATGTATCTGATCATTATATATGTACATATATATTAGGGCTGTGCGATATGGGCAAAAGAAACCTATCACAATTTTCTTGAATAATATTGCGATTTCGATTTTAATCACGATTTTAACACACACATAGACGTTTTACAGTGTGAATCTGAAACATATTTCCAAAGGAAAACAATTAGATCTTTATCAAAGACCTGTAACATGTCTCTAAAACAGACATAAGGCAAAAAATAAAAATCACCTAGTAAAGGTGTAATAAATTGTCTCTAGAACAGACGTATAGCAAAACAAAAAAACTACTATAAATAGACTACAGTGTGTGTGTGTGCGCGCCGTCAAACACAAGTAAGGCTCCGATGTTCTGTTTGACTACATGTCAGAAGTAGTTGCGTTTACTTTTGTATGTGTCCACAGATTTGTTTTGCCATGCGTAGATCATAGACCTCTTTGTGACGCTGCCGTGAAATAGGCCGTTCACATATCACGTCTTTTGCGTGCGCAAGTTTGTTATTTCCAATGGAGGCGACCGGCTTGCGCGCATATTCCATGCGCACCCAGTTGAAAAATAAAACTTGTATCAGAACTGCAGCAATGTTTTGTTAGTTTGTCATCCTCTGAGAAAACGGTTAATGGTCGCCGAGCAACGACAAAGGAGCGCAAATCGCGTTGAATGCATAAGGAAGAGACGCTCCTCGCGCTTTCCACATGCTTTTAAATGTGATATGTGACTGACAGGTCTTACAAATTACCTAATTCTGCGATACATCAGCCTTCCTGTATCCAAAGTAATCCCACACCACAGATGTTGACTTTTTTTGGCACCAAGTCCTTCTGTGCTGAACTCATCATCCCTGTTTTTGCAGCCTATTTGTCATTAAGCTCCGTCTGTTCTCACGCTCTGTTTAGGCGCGCTGCGTTATGATTGGTTTAAATTGCATACTGTGGGAAAGTCGTGCTGTAAGGCGATTTAGAAATCACGCATGTCCAAAACGCGATTTTGATACGATTTCAATTAAACGCACAGCCCTAATATATATGTATATTTGTAATTGATCATTGCAGATGATTGCCTCCTATGCCGATTTCACAAGTAAAGTGAAATATACTTTTCTCAAAGTATTAACCTGCTTTCTATTGATTTATTAAAGTGAGCACGCATGAAATGTGACAGGAACACGCCTTACTGTGAATTTAAACACATCCAGATGGAGAAAATGTTTTGCAGTAAGGAGGGAGAAATTATACTGCAGACTTAGATACTTTCTAGACCCAAAGAATTCTACGAATGTGTTTTCATCTCGTGCAGCAAAAGTAGAAATGCTACAATCGAAATGCTGCAACTTGAGAGGATAATATATGACATAATACCAAACAGTGAAATAATTCAGTTCAATTAAAAGTTGATTTAAAGCTTGTTCTCTAAGTGTACATGACCTCAAAATGTCATTGTTTTAAGGTGAAACAGATTTCCAGTTCTCAGCTTGATTTGCACAAGCCTACATAAGGAAAGTGTTGAAAGTAAGAGTTATTCTGTGCTTTTGCAGAGAGATAAATTAATCTGCAATTATCTGCCATATTGGAATTTACAGTGGTTTCTGTTATGTTGAAATTTGTCAGATTACAAGCGTAGTGAAGAGAATAGCCTGTGGTTTTGAAGATGCATTCAAGTGTATTAAAACATTTGCCTCTCAAAACCGTCTTTTGATAGTTGCATTAACACATGCTATTTCTAACTAAAACTTAATCATGGAGATTAGAGTTTGTGATGGTAATGCTAACAAATTGTGCAAATCAATTTATTCGATATTTCAATTATATTGTAATTGACTGTGAGGAGGAAGGTGGCACAAAAAGCTGTGGGAGCTGTGAGTGTTAAAAGATTAGTTCACTCCAAAATTAAAATTATGTTATTAATTACTCAGCCTGATGTAGTTACAATTTCCTGAGACCTTTGTTCATCTTCAGAACACAAATGAAGATATTTTAGATTAAATCTGAGAGCTCTCTGGCTCTCCACAGACAGCAACAGTCCCCAGACATTCAAAATAAGAAACTAAAAATTGTCAAAACATTTCATGTGACTTCAGTGGTTCAACTGTAAAAAGTCTCAGAGCTGTAATAATTAATAACAGAAATTTATTTTTATTTTGGGTGAACTAATCCTTTAATGTACCGCACCCCTTGTCACAAACATGTTGTTGTAGTACAAAATAAAATTAAGTCTGCTAACTTAAAAACATCAGTTATTTTCCACAAACGTTTTGAGTAATCAGAATTTTAAAGGTTTCACAGTGACTACATTTACATGGACATCAGTAATCTAATTATTTGCCTTAATCTGAATAAGACAATAATATGATGAAGGTGTTTACATGAGTTGCTTTTTAAATGTTCCTTTTATGTTCCTGTTCTACATGTCATAGCACATAGATCAGTTAACGTCATCACCATTCGACACTAGTTTCCTCCGGCATTTCACACAATAACAGTTTGTGTTCGTCATCACACCATATGTGATTTTTGGGCATTTCATTTAGAATTTTGTGACAAGTTCAACTGCAGTTAATTTCTCACACTATACGTGCAAACAGATGACGGCGGATACAAATTCTCAAGCTACAGGCCACCTCTGCAGTCAGACACTATTGGGTTTCATTCACTAACTTTTCAGTCATGCCCCCGCGACAAACTCGGAGGTACTTGATGAAAGCAAAGTCATTGTTTCCCACTCGCACCAAAAATGTGATCTCTTGCTTGAAGCCATTCTCATTTGTTTGTCGTCAAACGCCTGACAACTGCGATGTGTGTGCGTCCTGTCACAAAATGCAGCAAAAAGTACTACAAAACGGTAGTAGTTTGATTAAAGTGTTTACATGCGTGTACTGCACTTCAATAATGCGACTAAAATAGGAATACTCCACATGTCTTAATTCGATTTCTGTGTAGTTCGATTATGACTATAGTCAGATTAAGGTCATCAAAAATCACTGTTTACATGGTAGACTCTTAATCCTAGTATTGTCTTAATCATATTAAAATCTGAGTATTGGTGTCCATGTAAACGTAGTCAGTGTACAAAAAGTATTAAAAAAAATCAACTTTCATTTTTCCCCAGTACAAATGAAATCAGAACTAACCATATTGATTTTGTTAGCTCACGTTGCTAGTTTTGTGATGAAAAATTCATCTGTTCATGCCATTAAAAAAAAGAAATTGGTATTGGGCGTGGCTAACATACTTAACCACGCCCCTGTGACTACCAGTATTGACAACAAACAGAAATGGTGAGGAGGAGGTGTGTTAGGTTGTAATAACTCTTCTAAAACCCATTTCTCGATCTTTCTGAATGAAATGCCTACTTTAATACTTCCAGTCAGCTCGCAGTTTTCTCATCTAACATTCCGTTTCTCTAGGAACTGCGTCACAATATGAAAAAAATAAACGGTCGCAGCTTCCGGTTCATGTGGACTTTAAAACAAGCTCCCCATCTCTTTTCACTAGGTGTACATCGGTGCCATCATCCCCCAAGGGGCAGCTGAGAAGGAAGGCCGTCTGCGGGCCGGAGACGAGCTCATTGGCATCGATGGCATCACTGTGAAGGGTAAATCTCACAAACAAGTCCTGGACCTGATGACAAACGCAGCACGCAACGGACAAGTGCTGCTTTCAGTGCGCAGGAAGGTCATTTTCCGAGGTGAGAACTGCTGACAGGTTTGAGACATAATTAACCAGCTGAAAAGCGTTGATTAAAGGTCAGCGTATGTAATTTGTGCTCTATAGATGCCCTGGAGGATGTTGGGAGTGGAGCGTTGACCCTTGTGAATGGATCACCTCGGCTTCCGCGGATTCAGGTGCCAAGCGTCAAGGACCAGGAGTCGTTTGATATCACGCTTCATCGCAGAGATAACGAGGGCTTCGGCTTTGTCATTCTCACCTCTAAGAGCAAACCGCCACCGGGAGGTAACAGCACATTCATTGATGCACCAGAAGTAGCAGACTCATTTTTCAAATAGATATTGTTTAGGGGGAAAAAAGCAGTGGAAATCAGGAACTTTGTTCAGAAGAAATGCATGATGATGTTTTCATTTTGGCTTTATTTTTACACAAATTTTTAAGTATACATCCTTAAGTCAGTTGTTAAAATTCACATATTTAATATAAGCATTGTATTATATAATAAAAATTTGCATTTAATTATTATTTTAATTTACATTTATTATGTTAAATAAATGCAATTTTAAGATGCAATTTTAAGATTTTTTTCTTTTAATATTTATATAATTATATTTTATATTTATTTTATTTCAATTATTACATTTATATTTAATAAAAAAAATGTTTATGTATTTATTTAGAAGTATTAGTAGTGGTAGTATGTACTGGCTTGATGATTACCCTAATTTTAAGTATACATCCTTAAGTCAGTTGTTAAAATGCACATATTTAATATAAGCATTTTATTATATAATTTAAATTTGCATTTAATTGTTATTTTATTTTTTATGATTTTATTATTATATTAAATAAATGCAATTTTAAGGATTTTTTTATATTTATATAAATGTTTATTTTTTATATTTATTTTATTTTAATTATTACATTTATATTTAATAAAAAAAAAATTATGTATTTATTTAGAAGTATTAGTCGTGGATTACTGTAATGTAATGATGTTTACACTAATTTTAAGTATGCATTGTTAAGTCAGCTGATAAAATGCACATATTTAATATAAGAATTTTATTATATAGTTAAAATAGCATTTAATTCTTATTTTCATTTACATTTATTTATTATTATTTTAAATAAATGCAATTTTAAGATTCTTTTATGTCTATATAAATTTAAATTTTTTTATATTTATTTTATTGTAATTATCACATTTATATTTCATATAAAAACATTTATGTATTTATTTAGAAGTATTAATAGTGGTTTAATGTAATGGCTTGATGATTACACTAATTTTAAGTATACATTCTTAAGTCAGTTGATAAAATGCACATATTTAATATATTTATTTATATATATTTATATAAATTTTAAGAGTTCTTATATTTATATAAATTTATATTTTTTATATTTATTTTATTTTAATTATTACATTTATATTTAATAACTTTTTTATGTATTTTATTAGAAGTATTAGTCGTGGTTTAATGTAATGTAATGTTTACACTAATTTTGAGTATACATCAAGTCAGTTGTTAATGCACATATTTAATAAGCATTTTATTATATATTTAAAATTGCATTTAATTATTATTTTAATTTACATGATTTTATTATTATTTTAAATAAATGCAATTTTAAGATTTTTTTTTTTAAAATATATCATTTTATTGTAATTATTAAATTTATATTTAATTAAAAATGTTTATGTATTTATTTAGAAGTATTAGTAGTGGTTTAATGTAATGCTGACAATGAGACTCTTTAATGTTTTATTTTTTAATACATTCAAATGTTTTATCATATTATTTTGTCATATAAGCATTTTATTATAGAATTTAAATTCACATTTAATTATTATTTTTATTCATATGATTTAATTATTATATTAAATAAATAAACACAAATATCTGTTATACTTATTTTATTTTAATTATTTAATTTTTATTTAATTAAAACCTTTTAAAAAAAAAAAGGTATTGGTAGTGGTTTAATGTAATGTTGACAGTGAGCTGCTCTTTAATGTAAACATTTAGCGTAATGTCATTTTTAAGATTGCATACTAAAAATGAAATAGTCTAACATTTTAAATGTGGCTCAAAACCCCTGCTCTTTTTATTATTAGTTCCATCCATCTGTTTTAACTTTTGCACAACCCCAAAAATTCTCAATTCATTCACTATAATTATGAATAAAATGCAATTCTGCTAAGTGATTTGCCTAAGTGTGTGTTTCAGTGATTCCTCATAAGATCGGTCGAATAATCGAGGGCAGTCCGACTGACCGCTGTGGACTGCTGAGTGTGGGTGACCGTATATCCGCTGTGAACAGTCAGTCCATTGTGGAGCTCTCCCACAACGACATTGTTCAGCTCATCAAAGACGCCGGGAACTCAGTCACGCTCACCGTGGTTCCTGAGGACGGTGAGATAATCAAATGTCACATAAATATCCACGATTTCCCAACCTGCGCCTGATGCTTTGATTTGTCACACTAACGCAATAATGTAGCTTTAATTGAAACACTAATATCCACAGAGAAATCTGATGTCAATTATGCATGCGTATTTCAATTGAGTGCTTTATGAAGGGCAGTTACAACAATTACTAGCCTATTTCAAAAACAGCGTTAAAATAATTGCCACCTAGGCATGAATATGATTAAAAAATAAAACAGGCCTTTCGGAATTCTTGATCTTATTGTGAAATGTAATTAATATGTCACATTACAAAAGTGAAATGAGTTGTGAATGCTGTTTTATGAGTACTTTAACACTTAGCGCCAGATAAACAAAACATTTTTTGGTATAAAAAAGAGCTTCTATCATTATTTGTCGAGTTAATTAACAAAAAGGTATAATGTATAATTATTTAAATGTATAATTTTAAATTCATTTTTTCATCAATATTTTTTTGTTTTGCAAATGAACTCTTTAATGCACAATTAAAAACATGCTTTATGAAGAATTTAAAATAAAGTGAACTATTTATAGATTTAATATGCCTTCTATGAATATAAAATCCCTTCTCTAAATACTAGAGTAATAAATCAGATTTGATATTAATAAAAAACAACAAAGTAATCTGTTTTTGCTAATTAATTCTTGATTTACTAAGCAATGAAAAGGCACTAGTTTTTGACTTAAAGACAAAGTTCAACCAAAAATGAAAATGTACTCACTATTTACTCACCCTCAGGTGGTTCCAAACCTTTATGTGTTCCTTTGCACTGTAAAACACAAAAGAAGATATTTTGAAAAATGTTGGAAATAATTAGTTCAAAAACAGAACATTAAAATAATTGCCACCTAGGCATGAATATGATGAAAACAAAACAGGCCTTTCAGAGTTCTTGATCTTATTGTGAAATATAATTAATATGTCACATCACAGAAGTGAAATGAGTTGTGAATGCTGTTTTATGAGTACTTTAACACTTAGAGCCAGATTTGTAAATTCTTTCTTGGTATAAAAAAAAGAGCTTCTGTCATTATTTGTTGTGTTAATTAACAAAAAGGTTTAACTAAGTTTCTATTAATTTTTCATAAATATTTTTTTTGTTTTTCAAATAAACTCTTCAATGCACAATTAAAATCATGCTTTATGAAAATTACAAAATAAACTAGACTATTTATTTATAGATTTAATATGCTTTCTATGAATATAAAATTCCTTCTCTAAATACTAGACTAATAAATCTAATTGATATTAATAAAAAAACAACAGAGTAATCTGTTTTTGCTAATTAATTCTTTAACTATTAAGCAATAAAAAAGGCACTATTCACAGGCACAGAGTTCACCCAAAAATGAATATTTACTCACCCTCAAGTGGTTCCAAACCTTTATGAGTTTCTGTGCTCTGTCAAACACAAAAGATATAAGATATTTTGAAGAATGTTGGAAAAATTTACTAGCCTATTTCAAAAACAGAGCATTAAAATAATTTAATTAATTAATAATAATTAATAATTTATGCCACCTAGGCATGAATATGATAAAAAAAAAAACAGGCCTTTCGGAGTTCTTGATTTTATTGTTGATCTTAATGCTGTTTTATGGGTACTTTAACACTTAGAGCCAGATTTGTAAAGCCTTTCTTGGTATAAAAAAGAGCTTCTGTCATTATTTGTCGAGTTAATTAACACAAATAACTACATTTTTATCAATTTTTCATAAAATATTTTTGTTTTGCAGATAAACTCTTCAATGCACAATAAAAAACATGCTTTATGAAAATTAAAAAAAAAAATACATTTATTTATAGATTTAATATGCTTTCTATAAATATAAAATCCCTTCTCTAAATTTAATTTAATGGGAACATCAAAAGGGATTGTCTTTGACTAAGAAATCAAATTTGATATATATAAAAAAAAAAGAGTAATCTATTTTTGAAAATTAATGCAAAATAATTAATTAAACCATGAAAAGGCACTATTTTTGTGACTTAAAGGGATAGTTCACCCAAAAATGAATATTTACTCACTATTTATTCACCCTCAAGTGGTGGGTTTCTTTGCTCTAGATATTTTGAAGAAAGCTGAAAACCTGTAACCATTGACTTCCATTGTAAGAAAAACAAATGTTGACTCCTTTTTAAAATTGAATTGCAGTCTCTCACATATATGCTGTTAAGTAAATCTGTCCTTTACTGTGTATCAGCCCATATGATAACCAATTTGTTTTGATTTGCTGTTTAAAGAGTACAAAGGCCCGCCCTCAGGAGCCAGTTCAGCCAAACAAAGTCCAGCACCGCAGCACAAGATCCTCAAATCCACTCAGGACGAGAGGTGCAGTATTTAAACCTCTTCAGATGACATCATTTCCTTTGTATATACGTTGAGAATTCATGTAAATTCTACAAGCACAGATCAAATTAAGCTCTTTAAGGAGGATTTAAGCTGAATCTGTGCTCTGTAATGTGTGTTTTTGACTGTATGTGCAGGTATAATTTGGATATGGATGAGATCAGGGACGAGCTTACATGGACGGAGTATAAAACGGCAAACATGCAAGAGTCCAAACAGGCAAGAATCACACTTATATCACAATCTATACCTACCTAAGCATGAAGGGTCATTCATGATGCATATGCAAATTAAAGTATTAAAGATTTTTATAACCAGTATTTCATATACTGTAAAACCATTTTCATGCCATCACATGAGTAAAATACATAATAATACATTTATAGATTATTTTTTTATTTAAATGTTCTCTGAGGTCTACTTACACTCACAAAAAATATCCGTAATTTAGCAGTCTTCCGTATTTTGTGATTCATGTTTTTATTTTTTTCATTTTCCCCTGTTTTTTTATGCTTTTGGATCGCATTATGAGATCTTGATCTTTCGAGATCGAGATCTTGATCTAAAAGTTACTTTTATGAACATTTTTAATAGTTTAAAGTGATATATTGTCTGGGTTGGTGTTGTATATTACACTACAAAAACCTTGTAATAAACTGCCAGTACATTTTCAGTTACTTTACAGACTTATTTCTCAGACTTACTTCTTAGACATTATATTATGTATTCAAACTACTAAAATGTCAAAAAAAGTCACTTTGTTAAACTGTAGAGTTGAATTTTCAAAATCAAAAGTCGACAGAGCAAAGATCAGCATCCCATAATGCAATTCACAACCGTAAATAAACAGAAAACAATTGTGAATCACAAAATACGAAAACTGATAATTAACAGATGTTTTTTTTACAGTGTATGAGATTGGTAGGAGTTTTCCAAAAAAATACATTGAATTAAAATGATTTATGATTAATAGCCTTTTTTTTCTATCATGTTGTTTTTTTCTGTGAAACAAAGAATAAACAATGAGTTGATTTGATTTAAAGTATAAATCTCTGCGCATATTAAATGAACGTCATTTGCCAGGTACGATGCGATCCTGGATTAACGTCTATGTTGATTCTGGAACATCATTTTTGTTTGAAAATGTAATCCATACCTACCCCCTACCCCTAAACTTAACCATAACATAAAATTATTCCCAAAATCAGAGGGGAATAATAGTTGGATAACAATCATGTAGAAGTGCATAAACCTAACCGTTAGCCTAAACTTAACATAAACGGTAAACATATCCCTTAATTCTGATTGGCTGATTGGAATGTTGTTCCAGGATCAACATAGATGTTACTCCAGGAACATGTCCTACTTGGTGAAATCAGGTTGGTGCATATTAAACAGTGTGTACCAGACAAAGCAAGTTCTTTTTTAACAGACCAGGATGTTGTTAGTTCTGGAACTTAAAGGATGCTTACCACTACCTATGTCAAAAGATCATTTGAAATTTGGTTTCTCAATTCATGACCCCCTTAAAGAATATTCCCTACAGAAATCCATTGATTGTATTTTGATCAAATAAAGGCAGCCTTGGTGAGCTTTACCAAGGCCAGACTTTAGAACAGTCCGCCATATCTATGTTTTCTATATAGGGCTGTATTGCGGTTGAACTAGAGCGCGGTCCTCGTGGTTTCGGCTTCAGTCTGAGAGGAGGAACGGAGTACAACATGGGCCTCTACATCCTGCGTCTGGCTGAGGATGGCCCTGCTTTACAGGATGGCAGGATACACGTCAGTACAGCACAGCACTCTTTAATAACTCACAGATTGAGGATGGAATTTGAGGGAAAAGTGCATTTAAAGGGATAGTACACCCAACAATGAAAATTAAGATAATTTACACTCTCTCATGTGATTTATAAACCTTTATGATGTTTCTTTCTTCTTTTAAACACAAAAGAAGATATTTTGAAAAATGCTGGCATTCATTGACTTGCTGGTATTTTTTTCCTACTATGGAAGTCAATGAATGCCAGCATTTTTCAAAATATCTTCTTTTGTTGTTCAGTTTGAACAAGTGAAGGGTGTGTAAAGTATGACAGAATTTTCATTTTTGGTGAACTATCCCTTTAAATGTAGTAAAGTCACTCACTTTCTGATTTATCAGGGGTCGCCACAGAGGAATGAACCACCAATTACTCTGGCATATGTTTTATGCGGTGAATGTTTGAGTAGTTAAATGAGAGGGATTTTGAAAACAAAAATGCATTTGTTGAATACAGTGTAGGATGCTTTGAATAAAAAGTGTCTGGCAGATGCATAAAATATTGATGATATTTGGTCTTTAACTATGCTTCCCGGTTACTGTCTAAAGCAGAAAGCAATGCAGTATTTAAGTAATGATGTAACACGTAAAAGTTCAGATGTCTGAATGTGCCCTTTGCAGGTAGGAGATCAGGTTGTGGAGATCAATGGCGAACAGACACAAGGCATCAGTCACACTAGAGCCATTGAGCTGATCCAAGCTGGAGGAAACAAAGTGCTGCTGTTACTGCGACCACAAGCCCTGCTGCCAGAGAACAGTGAGCCATGATGACACTTAAACACATAATCATGCTGATCTACTGGGCATCACCAGCACACGGGAAGCTTGCTAACTTCTTTCTTTCTTTCTTTCTTTCTTTCTTTCTTTCTTTCTTTCTTTCTTTCTTTCTTTCTTTCTTT